>JAVHNF010016616.1:13504-31577 GCA_034783455.1 Micropsitta finschii | reverse complement strand
CACAGCATTGTTCCAATACATTAATATAGTCACAGACAATAACGTATCTTTGGGGGTGATTATTATTTCTCCTCTTCTCAGAATATAGGGTTTCATGAGTTATTTGAAGGACACAAAGTAGATACTTGTCATTCTTCACTTGTTAGGACTTCCACAAGGGAAAGGACTGGATCAAGAACTGACTGTGGGAATGTGAAAAATTTGGCCGAAGTTCAAGAAACTGCTAAACATAAATGATAGATTTATTTATTTTCTTCAAACTGTGTTTTCTTCCTAATTGTTACTTACCTACGCATCTTGTTCCATCTTCATTGAGATGATAACCTCGGCCACAGCTGGGTGACATTCGCTGGCAGGTGTATGACCCATCAGTGTTAATACATATCTGTCCAGCTGGGCATGGCATGTTGGTGCTCAGGCATTCATTGATATCTAAAAGAGCACAATAAGTTAGTGTAACTATCTGCTGCCTGAAGATGTTTAAGATGCTTTCCTTACATAAGTCCTCAGATTTTTGAAAGTTCTGCCCATGGGAGAATACAACTACTCATGTCATTTAGCTTCACTGATATAAGGCTTCCAGGGTGAAAACCAGGAGAGGTATGAGAGGCCCAAATCCTACTAAAAAGCAGCAGAAATCTGATTTTTTTTAAAAGCCTTTGAAGGTCTCCCCTAAACAATATGAAGAGATAACCAACGATTTAGTTCAGCAGCTCAACCAGTTACACTGCAGTCTGTGAGTTGTGGCTCTCAGTGAATGAGCTATTTGGTAGTATGTGTTCATATAGGTAGTAGCTGACTCTATTTTTCCAGAGAGATAAACTACTGCTCACAGGTATTCACCATGAAGCTGACTCTGTTTCTCCAGAGAGATAAACTACTGCTCACAGGTATTCACCATGAATACCTTACTTTGTATTAGGATAAGTTGTCCATGTAAACACATAAGAATATGAATAGCTTATTTATATTACTACAAGACTATGCAACCCTCTTCCATCTTTCAAATGTATGCCTGTTTTTTTACTAACTGGGCATTGTATCATTTTGTGACAAAGAAAACTTTTGCCTGGTAAGAACCCACTGTAAAATAAAATCTCAGAAAATGTAATAAAACTAAGCTGTGTTAGAGTATAATCTGTGTGGTGTATCCAGCCAAGATGGTAAGGAACCCATTGTTACGCAAGGTCAGCACTTGCTATTAGTCTGGGGGAAAAGAGTTTCAGATCCAGGAATCAGTGGCTGCAGGAGGTACTGAGGCTATCTGGAAACGTTAATGTAACTAAGACCTGACAGTTTGTGGGAGCAGCACTGCTTGTGAGTGTTTGACTTTGCATCCCAGAACCTCCAGCAATGTCCAGCTTCATGCAAATACTTCTCTACCTAAAATTTTCCTTTTTCACTGGGATATTATCATAATTTTACACAGTGGTACTGTTAATTGCTGAAGAGCTACTGCTTTCTAGTTGGCATGGTATAGTATTAAGTAGAGCATCCAGCTTGCAAAATGTTGGCTGCCAGACAAGGAGAAGGGGACCTGGTATAATGAGAAACATTTGAGCCAAGCCTATCCCAGCTCCCTAAAGTGTAAAATTTTCAAATTACAAAGACACTGAAAATACAGGAAAGTTTTCATGCTTTTTCCCTTCAGTACCCCATGGAGTAGCATTTGATTCTCATTTGAATCAGCCTCTGAAATTGTTTTGGTATATATTTTGAGCAAATGCATTTTAGAAGACATAATTTTTGCTGCTGCAATCTGACATGTCTGTGAAGGCAAACTGACTCCTAACTGCCATGGACCTGGTGCTAGCTATGGCAGATATACTTTTTCAAAGGGTTTGTTGTGCACAAGCACTTCATTTTAAAGGCTGCAATTTTGTTTTCAGTCTCAGTGTTTCCAGTGTCAGATTTCTGCACTACAGGGTATGATATGGTCAGGAGAACGAGGGGTTGACAATGAGCTAGACTTGGCAGCTGCTGCCGCTCAGCCAGTTCCACAAGTCCAAGACATGTTATGCCGATGGGGGAATTCAAAGTTAAGTTGAGACTTGAAAATACTACTCAAGGGAATAACTGATAGATTTGTAGGTCACATTAGACAATTCCATTTAGAGTCTGCTGGAAACCACTAACATAAACGTTATAATTCTGTTTTGAAGGAGTCTTGGAAGCAAGGCATTAACTTGACAGATTGCAATCAGTCTTTAAAATAGAACTCCTTCCCAGTGTGTCATAACTGGCTCATCATTCTCATACACAGTGAGGTTCTTGATAAGCTGTAACGAATGGAGGACAGGTCTGGAAAGACCTACATACCTGTAAAACCACTCGTACTAATATCAACAAAGTGTGTTACAGAGGATGCCATAAATTGCAGCTTTTTATACTAAGCTTTTGTTAAAACGTTTTGGATAGAGGTAAAACATATTGCAAACTTTTTGTTTCAGATAAAATACCCCAAAACTTAAGGAAAATGTTCAAGTGTAGGTAAGTGCCTTAGGTAACCAAATCTCATTAAAAATAGAGATCTAGTACTTAAGTCTTTCATTTAAATTATTTTCATCTGTAAATCTTACATGTAAGACCAAGCCTTCCTTTAAAATAGCAGAAAAAACACAAAGAGCAATGCATACATGCACAAAGAATGACTTGAGAAGCTCAGAACTTGCTGAAACGACACTTAACTCATAGGCAACACTTAAGTATTCACTGAGATAAGAATATCTTACCAATACAGTTGCCTAGCGCATCTTGTATAAACCCATTCATGCACTGTAGCTTGGGTCGGCAACGGAAAGATCCTGGAGTATTCTGACAGATAAAATCGGGGGGGCAGTTATGAGTACCAGTCTCACATTCGTCAATATCTGGTACATCACAAAAAAAAATTGTTAGCAGGAGTTTGACAGAAGCTTTTTCATCACATTTGAAACATAAGACATAGTTAAAAACATCAAATAGATTTACCCTCAGCATACCTCCATGCAATTCAATGCAGTGACCCAAGATTAATCTGACCTACTAGCTCAAACAGAATCACAGTAAAACCAAGTAGAATAAGTTAAGATTTTTTTTAATTATTTCATTATTAACATTACATATAGGGAGGATCTGTGTGCTTATTATGCTTTACAAGTTTAGTTCTCACAACTAAATGATTCAAAATTGTCACAGAACACCTGAAGCATCATGTTCAGCAGTGTTCAGCCTTGATTCAGCAGTGTGCTCAGCTTAAGTCAGCAAAATGTAATATGTCCAAGTGCAATTTAAATTTTAACCTCAGATCCAATGCAGATGTTAATTTCTTTCATAAGCAAATTAATTGGCCTTGATTCTCATCCATATTAAGGCTTGCAACATCCTTGTGTTATTGTGCTTTTAAATGCACATAAACACTATTTTCAATTTAATATTCCAGTTCAGAGTTGACACTAAATATCTGTGAATAAAATATGGCTCAGATAATGAAGACAAGGGCTAATGAATGTAACACTATCCACATAAAAGCAACTAAAATTTAATGCTTGCCACCTAGCGATAGGATGAAATCTCCTAAAGCTGTTAAAATACAGAAACTTTCCACAAATAGGATGCCTCACCTTTCCTACTCATGCAGTTGACATAACAGCAGATGCCACTGCTTATCCCTCGAGCTTTGTGAGACTTAAACAATGATTGTGGAGCCCATTTTACGTTTATGATAGATTAATATTAAATGGGGTTCAGCAGGTTAATGGTTGGACTCAATGATCTTAAAGGTCTTCTCCTAACTGTATTATTCCACAGTTCTATGTTGCACAACTCAGTCATCTTGCTTCGTATTTAAAATCATACCTGAAGATTATTAATTTTCTATTTCCATTGCTGTTAACATAACATCAAAAATTAACATTCTTAACAGACCTTTTCCAGATAAGAAATTTCTAACGTTAATGGCATTCATAATTTACTATCTGTACTCCTGTTATTCCAGAAGAGAAAGATAATTAATACTTTCAGATAAGGTATTTGCTGGCCTAAATCTGATGTCATTCAAATCAGCAGAAATTTCACTTCAAAAGGATCAAAGTTAGACCCTGATACTTTGAAAAACATTGCCTGTATATTCTGCAGGTTTTTCATTGGAGTAAGCTTTTTTTAGTCCATCTATTATTCATCACTGACCAGTTCCTACAAGATAACTTCACCCATAATTTTGGTTGAGTTAATTTACCCAGTGGAATGAAATTTGTCTGTTTATAAATAGTTCTAGGCTCTGGGCGAACAGACTTTCCCATAGTGTAAACCTATTCCACATCAAATGCCATCTGCTGCTAATTTAATAATAATTTCTGCAAAGTCAGGTGAAGTTATGAATGCATTGTAACAGCATACTTTGAGCTAGATGCAACTTGAAATCAGCCATTTCTTAAGTAAAAAATAAAAAGACTATTACCCTCGTGTTCAAAAATAGCTAGTCAAGAACAGTATTTGTAACCGGTTTTAATTTTTAAATCCTTAAAAATGCTGTGATTAAGAAATTGATCCCTATGTAACAAATTTAAACCTCCTGAGGATAATGGCTTACTTTTTTTTAAAAGATGCATCAAGCTTTTCAAATTGAATCACCTTGTCACTCCACTTGCCACACTTCATTTAACACTCCAAAGTGTGCAAACTTGATTCTTTCAGATGAAACTAAACTATTAGACATGGTCCAGAAGCAGGACTTAGATGCTCCACTCACTAACAAGAAACTAATACACAGGACAGGACTAGAGCTAGCCAGAAGTAAACACCAGAAAAAACATGTATCGTGTGAGTGTTGGGCCTTCAAAATCAAGTGTTTCCACTCTCAGACCAGTTCCTATTGCACAACACAAATTGCAAGCGTAAGAGAAATGTAATTATCTCTCCTGGAAGTCTCTGTAGTAGTACATAGACAGCCTGATCTGGTATCTGCAAGGCAACAGGTGGAAAAATATTGTTCCAGAAGAACTAGCACTGCCTGTGTGTCCCTGAGTAACTATGGCTCACACCTATTTACCAAAAGTAAAAGAGCATGACATGATGAGGTATTTATTTTTTTACCAAAGTCTGGAAAATTTCAGTTTCTCTGCACAGGACATACCTTTGCAACGACTGTCATCTGTTAGTTCATAGCCAGTTCCACAGCTCGTGTCCCGCTGACAGCGAAAGGATCCTAACGTATTGACACAGGTTTGTCCAATCCCACAACTGTGTGTCCCAGTGATACACTCATTAATATCTAGAATACGAAAAATTATTGGGAGTGGGAGGGAGAGGGCAAAGAAGTGTGAATAAGAAACATTAAATCATTTGGCATCCACATATATCAAATGTAAAAGTTTTCCTTTTTATATTTCACACTAAGTTAATCTTCAATACCTGACCTGATCAATTGTCAATACCTGTTTGTATCTGGCCTACTTACCTAGACTCCCTTTTCAGTCAGTGACAGAAAAAGGCACTCCTGATAAGTAATGCTTGTCATTCTAGAATACCTGTGCAGAACAGGCAAGATGAACTGTGCCCTGCAAGTGCTTCTCTCTCAGTTAGCAACAAAAGGACCCTAGGCTGATATTTGCTCAGAGGCAAATACCTACACTGCACATGTCTGAAGCCAAATGCAATGACCCCTATCCCAACCCATTTAACTTCATATGCCTTCATTTCTTCTGGGAGACACTTAGTCCTTACCCTTGACTCTTCCTATGCCACACATGATATCCAAAACTTTCATCCTTTCTGTCAGTTGTGTCCTTAAGAAGGTCCTTAAGAATCCTACTCCATCTGCCTTATCAATTACTATCTACTATTAAAAAAGGGAACAGGAATTTCATTTTGGTTTTATTCATAACAATAAACTCAAGATATTTTGCCTCTTCTCTCTAAATCCTGTATCTCTTCTGATTCTTTCTTAATTCCATTTCCCACAATTCTCATTCCAACCCTCCATTTATATCAACTTTTTATGATGTCACCTCTTTTGCCAGCTGGCATAAGCATATTCTGATCTCTCCTGTCTGCATCTTTTTTAATCAAGTCTTGCTCATTTAAAACAATAATGCTGATAACTGAGACAATTATTTCCTTTACCTTCACAATTGACACCATCTGCTTGAAGCTGATACCCAACAAAGCAGGAGCAGACGTAACTGGATCCTGTGTCTCTGCACTGCTGAGAGCATGGACCACCACCTAATTGGATATTTTGATAAGTCTTATATAATTAAGAGGCTCTTCACAGGAACTGAAACAAACCATTAATTTACAGGACATTTTCTGATTTATTTAGAAAACATATAACTTAACATGCACATACGCAAAAGAAGTGTTTGTAATCACTGCATTCTTTTAGCTCTAAAAGTGAATACAAGAAGTATATTAAGAAGTCAGTCATTGCCTATCACTGTTACAAGTTGAAGAAAAAATGCTGATGAGCTCAGACACCTCAGGTTTTGGCTGGAAGTTAAAAATTTGTAATAGTGATTACTGTAAAATGAGGAAGACAAGATGCATCATCATAAGTTAATGAAACATTTTCACTATTAGCTGCATTAGGCTATATTTTTAGCCCATCATTATTAGGACCATACTCCTGAATTAGCTATTGTGTGCATTCTTTTCCTACTTAGCAGGTAGGAAACATGAAAGGGAGAAGAGGCTATTGTGAATGACAAAGGCTTCAGAGAACCTGAAGACTTAGTACTGGGGAACTAAGAATGTAGTTAGGTGTGTGCAGGAGTCACAAAGGATGAGAAAGAAAGGTGGGGTTATTCTGTCAAACAGAAAGAGAAAATATAAAAGGACATTTATACAAAATTTAGCTCATCATTAAGAAAACCTTTTTTTCTGAACTTGTTAAAAGATAATTTTAGTATTAAAACCATTTCATATTCTCACAGTAAAGAAAAGGTTATGTACTTCCAACCATTTGTTATAAGAGTATTGATATTCTTATTACAAATAGAACCTGTCCTCTTCCGTTTTTCAAAACATTTGGATAGGCATAATAACAAAAAATTTAAGATAAGCACAATCAATGCTGGAAATGCAGCTGAAATACTTTAAACTTTTGAGTGAATTAATTATTTTTTTTTAAGTGTAAAGATTTCCAATGAGGACAGCGCCATTATTACACCACAGAAAATTAGGCCTGTACACAGTACCGGCAAAGACAATGACATTAGAAGGAACCATAGTCTTGCGGTTGAAATGGACAGCTACTGCTTTCTGAACCTTTGCTAATACTTGAGCTCCTGTCAGCCACAGTAAAACCTACCATGAAGCTGTTAGAAGAATAGAATTTATTCCCTCATATACCACAAATATGCTCCAAAACAAACTGCTGGAAGTTCCATTGCCTAAGAAATTTAAGTTTCCCCTGGTGAAGTTCAGAAGATCACAAGCAATTTTGGCATGCCAAGTTTATCAGAAAACATGCTGTAAAAAGAAACTTTAATTTGTAATTAGAAAATTGGTTTGACTTTTGAATAAGTATAAATAATAACAAAAAAGGTAATTCTTGTGTAATATTTGTAGTCTAGATGTACTCTGCTGAGGAAGACAAAGTCTATTCATGTGATAAGTTCTGTGGGGAAAAACATGCAATGTGACCCACATTTGGCATAACGAGGTCCTGACTCGAGACCAAGTCCCTCCAGCACTATGGTAAGATAAGCTATATTAGTGATCATAATAACCATTAGATCCTTCATGGGTTTTGTCATCAGGAACACTGATGAAATATTTGGCAGGTTGATTTAATAGGGTTCACTAGAAGAAAAAACTAATGGCTGGTCTTAGTAAGGGAAGGCCAAATATATCTGTGTGCCCTAAAATAGCCTCTTACCAACAAATGCAGTGCTGCTTTGACACTTAGAAGTGTTATTTCATACATTACTCTCCAGATCCTGGCCAAACTAGAGGGACATCGTGGTCAGTGACAGTTAGAAGCCATGGGGGTGATGTCTCAGTGATGCCTCCACTGATGTCAGGTCTGTACTGAAAATAAAGCTTTAAACAGGAAGGTAAAAAAGAAGGAAATGGGGAATGCAAATGGATTATGAAGCTGCATCCTGCCCAGCTGAGAAGGCAAATGGGATAATTAACATGAAGCAGAGTGGAGTAAAGAGAGGTGGCAGGAAGCAGACAAGGAGAAGATGGTGATGCCAAGGGGTTTACATTTAACCTAGAAGTTCAGAAAGTAACCATACTAACTCATTTGTTAACTCACTAGATCAGTATTTCTCCATTTTAAGTAAAATAACCAGAAAGCAACCTATATCAGAAGGAATTGCTTTAGCCTAATTAATGCAGAGTTATTACTAATCAAAGTAATCTATACTTGAACATTCCTTCAGCTAGGAAATTAAATACAAATTCAAAACTAGTTTTTATTATCTTGCAATAAGCAGTTTTCCATATCCCTTCCCACCTCTGCTGAGAAGTACAGGTTGCCACAGACCTGATGACTTACAGTCCCTGGAAGCCAGCCATCTTCAGTGCTGTGTAATGGACCCCTGCCACCCCTGCCAGACTGCTCTTACAAAACCAGAGAATTTATATGAATTTTATAGGCCTTAATTGTTTTGGGTTTGGTTGTGGTTTTTTTTTAATACTGTTAGCTTAGTAATTAGTGGTTTGTTAATAATAACCTTGACAAAGCCAAAATATCTACTGGTATTATAGAGAGAATTGTTTTAAGCAGAAGAGATGGAGAGGAACATGGCGCACTGAGTCAGAAGCTCCTCCTCTCTAGCCAATGCTGACATGGCTGTGTTGATAGCAGCATGTTCTACTACAGTAGCCAAGGTGCTTTCTGGGTTTTGTTTTGTTTTGTTTTTTCCCTCCTGAGTAGTACTCTGATTTCTTCTAATTTGTTCTTCTTCTACTTCTGTAATCTTTACTGCATTTCACTTCTTTTTTTCCCCCTCTTTTTCCCAGATATACACACACAGCCCCAGTTTATCTCAAAATTCACCAGTTTAACTTGCAGGTAGCAAAAAGTCATACACCCTACCCAGAAGGGTAGGGATGAGTAACAGGCAGTGTGCATGAGCAAGTGGAGAAAACTAGAACTAGGCTTTGAGTACCTGTGGAAAGGTTGCAGGCAGACACAGCACAAAAACCTAGAGGGCTCTGAAAATTACCTATTCCCTCCCATCTGCTACCACTCCTTCAGTGCAAGCCGAATTTGAGCCAACAGAAAAATCATGTAAGCATTCCCAAATGTGTTTAGGTCAAGTCATCTAACTCAGCTTAAATAGCCCCTGAGCCACCAGCAAGCTGTGTGCTACTGCTGACAGCAGGGAAGGTAATGCCTAACTATCAAGGAACAGCCACCACTTAGGAATAAAACTGATCATGCACCAGAGCTGTTGTAACAGCTTCGTGCCATCATACTTCTGTTCAGATCACCATCAAGAAAAATTTCATCAAGTGAAATATTTTTCCCCTTCCAAAGCAAGGATATTTATTTACAAATGAAATTTTTCTTAAAGTGTGCTCTTGTCCTCAGTTTTCTTGTGGAGCATGGGAAGAAGAACCATGCTGACAGTGGCTTTACAAAAATCTCTGAGATGCAGTGTTTGCATTTTTCTCTAACATGAATCTGTTTCCATTGAAGCAGATAAAAAAATAGCAGGCAATAGTATACCAATACCAATATTGCAATCCAGGCTTCATTGCCAGGCCTATGCAATAATACCACATAAAATACCACATAAATACCACAAAAAACATCTTTTGAACAGGGAGCCTGTCATTAGCAGGTAGCATAAAGTACAGTGCAGTACATATAAAGTGTGGTAATACTTGGAAGAAAATAGTATAATATTCCTGAAAATTTTACATGGCAGGAGAATTTTGCATGCCTATCAATGGTCTCTCCTTGCAGAGGGAAGGATGCTTTATTTTCTAGCTGATAGCTGCAGCCCTGCAAACTGCTGACTAAAACATCAAGCTAGGGTCCTTTTCTCCTCATGTTATCGCAGAGTCACAGTGCTGGAAGAGACTTTGAAAGGTCATCCTGTATATCCTTCTGCCTAAAGGGATGATCAGTTATTCCCATGCTGTTTCTGACAGATACTTGTTCAGTAATCATCACTGTTAAAAATTACTCTGGAGACCATGTTGTGCTCACAGTGGGGGCTATACAGGTGAATGGTGCTCCTCCTGATGTATGGCATTGCAGGAAAAGGAAGCAACTCTGTTCCATGCCTTTGTTGGCTTAGAGGAGTGAAGAAATCCAGAGGAGAAAGGAAGGAAATAATCATTTATGCTAGCAAAGAGCCAGGATTCTGAACACAAAGGTACTTTTTGTGTTTTGTTTTGTTTTTTTAATTAGGATCATAGTTTGTAAGAGTGATCGTGGGAGCAATGCATGGCACTTCCTAGCAGAAATCACTCAAATTCCTGCAAGAATTTTTGCAGTACGCAGTGCTTTCAAGCATAATGGGTATAGATCCACAAATTTATTGCTTGTAAACTACCAAGAATATAGTGGGGAAAAAAAAAACAGTTGCTTTTTTCAGCTTTTGTTTCTGTGATACTGCCAAAACCTGTAACCACCATGTGTGTGTGACCGATTCAAGCAGAAGGCTTTGCTGTGCCCATCAGTGCAATGTGGGAGTCTACCCAAGAGGTGTCCACTGTTTTGAATGCTCCTGGGAGCTGGCCATGCAACAGAATAAATCATTAATAAATATGTTAGACAGGAGGTCAAATGGCTGAAGAAATGTCCTTTGCAGAGTAGCTCTCTCCTTACCTTGAGTCTGCCTCGCAGTGAGTGCACAACCATGGTTTGACTGCAGCATATTCACCCTTGTACAAAGCCCTTTGTTGAGTGATACTGTACAAGGTACAGGAATCATTCACTGCCTTCTCTTTCTCTGCCCCTTCCCTGCTGTGGTTTCTGTTTCCTGGGCAGTTTTATAGTTTTGGCCTTCTTGAACCAAACGTGGTGAGCATGACCTCAGTGAGATTTTGTTGCATTATGTTTCCCCTTTCCCTGGAATGAGGGGCTATTGTTTCCTCCTAGAAAAGTGTAATCGACACAGTGCCTGGAGGCCAAGTCACTGTGTGTTTGACCCTTTGCCTTGGTCACTGACCCACATTTCATTCAAACACATTGGTAAATGGTGGCACTTCTTATGTCTTTAAGGTTTATGTAACAGATGGGGGAAGATTAGAATTGAAGCTGTCTTTTACTATTTTGGGGCGTGGGCAGCCTGCCAGTTTTAGTTATCAAGAAGAAGCAAGTGTTTGGTTTTGTGAGTGTGAAGTGTGTGACTCATTCTTCTCCTTGACATGCTTTAATACATGTACTGAGTGGTGATGTACACGAGGATGCATTGAGGCTTTGCTTGAGCTGACAGCACTTGATGCACTATAATCTCATATGTGGAAAAAGGAAATGAGTTAATCTGCAGTTAAATATAGAGTTGATGAAAGAGGTGGGAAGGGGAGGGTTGACTCTAATCTCACTTAGGTTGGGGTCAGTTGAGAGTAACCTCTGTATCTGGATGGTATTACTCTGGGGTAAGTCATATCTCACTTCTGCAGAGCTGACAATATTAGCTAATGGAAAATGGCAACAAAGTGAGAATGTGCTGTAAGCTCTGGCGTCGCTGCAGTGTTGTTCTTTCTGTTCAATCTCTACATGTTGGTGACACTTTTTTTTATTTCAGGAGGTAACCAAGGGATTGTAGGTGTGAGCAACTACACATCACTGGGATTACATTTTAAGGACCAAATATGAGAGTGGATTAGTCTTGATCTACAAGCTTGGTTCTCTGTGATTGTCATGAAAATGTACCATGGCTTTGTTTCTTTATTTTTGCAGTTTGTTTTTTTGTTTATTCCTGTCTCGGCTTTTTGCTGGGGATGATGAAGAATTGAGAAACCAGGATACCTCCTCTTTAGCTATCCCATTCTCTTCTCCTTTTTTGTGCAGGTGTGTTCTTGAAAAATGTGATAGGAGGAGAGCTACTAATGACCATTCTCTCCAGCTTCCTGAATGCCTATGCTTTTTTTAGGGGAAAGGCTCCATTATTGTGTTGCCTTACTGGTATATATTATCTGCTTCTGAGCAATTTTCTCTGTGAAGTGCTGCTGGTATGTTGCCTGCTGGTGTGCCCAACCAGAAAGACAGCTACACTCAGTCAAAGACAGGTGCTTTGTAGCAGGCTGGCACTGCTGCCAGACAGGGCTCATTGCCTGCAATGCACTGAAGAAGAGGTGAAATGGATTTTGCCAACTCATTTGGGCAGGTAAAATGAGACTTTTGAGTATAGGCTGAACAAACCTGAAAGAGGAATTTCAATAGCAGCCAAGAGTTGCTTCTTCTGAGAAGGCAGCTTGAGCCTAATCTGTTATGTGCTGGCAGTGTTTTCTCAACAGAGTTGAACACAAGTAGTCCATGTAAGGAATTTGTATTTGGAGATCACATACTATGTGGGTCATGTTTGTTGAGCAGTGGATGAGGAAAACCACTGGTTTACATAAGCTTGCAAAGATGAAAGGCCTGTTGGTTAAAAGAGTTCATTTTTACACTGGAGAAAATCTACACCCGTTTATAGAGATTGAGATCTAACCTGGAATGTACTTGAGCCTTTTTTGTTGACTTCACTGGGAATCACATGCTTTTGCAGGATTTAGCCTTGCATGTGAATTAGTAACAGCATCACTGTTGTCTTCACTGTTCCTGTTGGCCCAAAGTGGTATAATGTCGGACAATCCAGTCTATAGACACAGGCTGAACTCTGGCTATCTGTCCCTAAGCAGTCCATATAGGTTGCATACAGTTTGTTTGGTAAAGTCTAATAAACTCTTCACAAGTCAATAACATCAGAGATGGCTTATCAATATCAGGCTGATTCTCAGTATTATTATTAATTATAAGTGGCAAAATGCTACCAGGATCTGATCTATGCTGCACTAGCTGAGGGTGGCAGTTTTGTTGTGTTTGATACTTACTAAAGTTAGAACTTTCAAGATGGAGTGGCTGAGATAAGGAATTTTAAAAGATCTGTTGGTAGCTCCTCTTACCTGAACCATAAGTCTTATGACTTCCAGAGTGAAAGACCAAGGACAAGCGTTAACTGAGCAAACAGTTGCTCAGGTTGAAGACGGAGACCCTTGTCCTCTCCACACTGCTGCTTGATGCTGTACAGATGCTGATGATTGACTTCACTTACAGTTGTACCAGCTGAAGAATGCATGTGAGCACTGTCTGATCAGCATCAAGAAAATAGATGAGCTTAATTTATTCACTAGTTTTGTGGTTTAACTTGGTGGATACTGCTTTCTGCTGACTGCGGAGTGCTCACACTGACACTTCTGCTACCAGCATTGTGAGAAGTGGTAACCTCCAGCAGGTGGGATGATGACTAGCAGATTTAAATGGAAACACCATCAAAAGATGGGTGTTGATTTCCACCCTTAGAGGCAGTATTAGACCAATGAAAAGACCGTTGTGCTGGGAAAGCAGGAGCCACAGTTTGTTCCTGGCTCTGATCCTGGTGTTATGTGATCAGATCAAATCACTTCTCATCTACGCATCTGTTTTACCTTCATCTGCCTTGTCCATTTGGAAAAGGTCTGCTTTATGTGGACAATGGTGAAATAATATTTTTATCCTGCTAGTCTTACAGAGCTGCTTAAAGTTGTTGTTTGCTAAATGGCCTTTAGATCTGAGTATTGTTGGTTTTTTCATTTCTTTCCAACCCTTTGCGTTTCCATTGCAAATCTGGCCCCATGCTGATGTGTTTGATTACTTTTTCGTTACCATTGTACTTGCTTTGATTTTGCAGCTCAGTGCTGAAATCACAGGGCGCGGTACAAATAACATGATGAAGTCAAGCAGGGTTAGCCTCTTTCTCTTTTTACCTTGGAAACAATGTGAAACTCCTGTGTTTCTTTTGCTTGGCACCTCTAGTTCCTGAGCTCAAGGCTGTGTGTGTGGACCTCCTGCCGTGTTCAGGTGTGAGATCACATGGACAGTATTTTCCATTGCTGTCTATGGGGGTACTAGATGCTGTACTGTCTGCTTGGTTGTGTGTGAGAGCAAGCTGTGAAGTATAGAAAATTAATGCAGGTATAGAAGCATGCTGAGCTGATGTCCAAGTCTACAGCGTGTTGGTTGTGACTAGATGCCATTACTAGGGCTCACAAGTATACACTCGTCTTGATGATCATGTCTGATCACTGTCTGTGACAAGGAATTTTCTCTCATTTCTCGCCTCTTCTTTTTGATTTTTGGCAGCATTGCTTTCTCTATGGGGGTGCAGCTTGAGGGCAGCCTATGTTTCAACCCTTTTAATAAGTGCCAGGTTACTGGTTGTTGATCTGAGAAAGGAAGAAAGAGCTGGATAGCTTGATTCTGCACTACTGGGGATGTTTTCAGCCGCTCTATCAGCCTGAATAGAGCAGCCTCCAGAAACATCCATAAAAATGTGGACCTTGGTACTTTTGTACTTTAGGCTTATCCCCTTCTTGTTCCTGCTATTCCCTTCCCATGTCACTCTGAAAAGCCCCTTATGGCAGGTTTGGGTACCAGGACAGACTGAGGCTGTGGTTTGGTTCATCAGAATTACAAACTGCAGTTTCCCTAAGCCAGGGTGATTTATTTGACTGAGGATCTGAACACCCTAAACTCAAGGAGTGCTTAGAGTTAGGGAAACACCTACCTTTAAGAGAGTGGGAGTGGGAGACAAACAACCCCACAGGAAACCCCTTTATCAGCACTGTGGTGGGGGTTTGATTTTGTGATGGGTTTTTGTTTTCTGCTCACTTTGCTTGATTTCAGCACTCGCCTGTTACATTGTGGCATTCACTCAAAGTTACCAGGTGGGAGTGCTGGTGCAGTTTTATGCTCAGGTATTCAGTTTTGTAGCTCACCAAGTAGTTCAGTTACTGTTGGAGGCCCAGTGTGCTGCCTGCTTGTGCTGGAAGAGTCCAACTACCTCTTGCATTATTCAGTGGAAACTCGTTCAGCAGAATTTTGTGTTACAGTGGATAAAGCCAGAACACAGCTGAACACTAACAATGTTACAATTAAAAAATGTTGAAAACTTTTTGGCAGTGTCCTTCATCTCTGACACTGTCAGCTGCCCTACTTTTGTTGCCACTGACAGTAAGGGAAGTTTTGTCACTAACAGCAGTGGGTATAAAGTTTTTCCGAACTGAATCCTAGTGTAAATCCTGAATTGATTTTTCACAAAAAAATAGCTTCTTATGGTACTCCAGGAGTTAATGTGGGGCATATTTCCAAGGGGAAAGTTCAAATGTCGAGTGCTGTCTTCTAATCTGGGGCACAGACCAGCTATAACCTGCGTCTATATTCATGTGTCTTCCTGCACTCCATGGCTGTATGCCAGGTTAGAGTCTTAGTTGTAACAGCTCTAGGAACCAGAGTTTTTATCTGTTGCTTTTTGTGCCATTTACTCTCTCCTCCCCCTCTCAACCTAGCTCTTAGTCCTTGTGATGAGTAACGAGTTCTCTGCTTTGGACAGCTTTTGGTAGCTGGGACTCTGGCCAGCTTCAGCCTTTTGCCAACTTACAAGGACAGGGCAGGTTGGGAAAGCAAACAAGCTGTAGTTAATGCCAGCAGGACAGCTTCTTGTATCACAGCAAAACCAGGGCTTGACCTTGCTGCTGGAGTATTAACTCTGTCTTGGTGCATACTTAGGTGAACTTTATAGGAAAATTTCTTCAAAGTACTAAATAAGCCTTTTGAAAGTGAGTCATTTCACTGATCCCTTTCTACTGCAGATTTCTACTACTATACTGTCCTGGACAGAAAAATTTGTTTCAACTTGTGTTTTTCTAAGACTATTCTAGGTTATTGAAAACTAGCCTGGTTCTTCTAGGCTCATTGTTTCAGATATTAATGGGTCTTGAAAGAAGTCTTGAAGCTTATAAAAATATCACACTATTGGAATTTTGTGAGCATATTCTGACATGGTTCCTACTCCTAGGCAAGGTCCCTGATACTCTGAGAGTTTTACCTCTGAGCATCAACTTCTGTTTATGCCCTCCCTGCACTGTCATGAGGACATCTAACTAGTAAGGCTTATTGGCTGGCAAGCTGGTGTACCAGGCCTTTGGAGGTTCTGGTCTTGTGTTGCCTGTAGAAAGAAATGTTGATCCACTCCTCTCAGACCTTGAATAAAACAGACATAAGGATTTGTTCAGTCATCCAGCATAGGCATGAAACACTTCTAGTTGGTCTCTTCAGGTTCTTTTTGAAGTTATTGAACCACAAAGAAGTATGAAGAAGGCAGTGTAGATAGAGGCTGGGTTGCCCCTTGGAGGAAACTCTCCCTTCACTCAGTGTGGACTAGTTCAGCCTGACAAATGGCATGATTAAAGTTGAGGGGTGTCAATTCTTGCCTCATAAATCAAACTTCAAAGACATCTCACTAAAGCCAGGCTGCTGTTAATGTTTGTGAGTGAAGAAATAAAGCTGCACAGCCATCTATCAAATCAATGTAAAATTTAACCATTTAGACTTAATATTGATCTGGACTTAAATAGTCACATTTAGTAACCATCAATACATGCAAAAAAATAAATTGTCCTCTGTGAATTCTGCCTCTGTAGCTGTCAGTCTAGCTGTGTACCAAAGAATTTGTCTGAAGACAGCCTGGTGTGTGTTTCTCAGTATGTGTCTACTATCTGTCCTTCTTTCTGAGGGTTTTTATTCCTGGCACTGGGAAGTTACATTCTGTGGCTGTCCTTACCCCTAGCTCCCAGCCCAGGGTCTGTATGGGACAAGCCTATTCATGCATCAGGGATATCTGCATAAGATGTATATTCACATCTCTCTCTCTGCATCTTGCAAACCAGTATACTAAATTAAGCTGAAATCAGCAGTGATTTACATTAGTAAACAGACTGTAGGTTGTAGGGAGGCGTGAGTATTTGTGCTATTTAGCTGTTCTTGCTGCTTGGGGGGGAATCTCTAGCATAAAGGCAGGAAAATGGATGTGGTTTCAGCTTTCCCAGGAGACAACCGTAAATATCAGTTCTCACATAGGGGATGCTAGGATACAGATCTGGTCAGGCTGCTGTTTATCCTAACTTCCTGCATGGTAAGGAGATGGAATTGCTTTATCTAAAAGTAACATTATTTCTGTCAATGGCTGATTGCTTTGGTACAGTCCTCTTGATAGTTGTGTTGGACAGCAGGACTAGTGTTACTAATAGCATTTTCTTCCTCTTTGACTTTTGTAGGTATGTGCTGTTACATGGCAGTTGCATGTGAAGAAAAGACAGAGTGGAAGTTGCCGTCAGAGGATCCTGCCCTCCAAAGCCGGGCCTAAAGAATACAGCCAGCTGACTGGCGTGAGTAGTCTGAAGCAGTGGGGAAAGAGCATGTCACTGTGAGACCTCATCCTGAGTTGGGGCACTAAAGTCCCATCTATCTCCATCACTTGCAGTGAAGGAGTTTGTCTTCCTAATAGGAGCCTACCTGGGTGGTCCAGTTCATGAGAGAAGATCAAGCTCCAAGTGCTATTTTTCTGGCAAATCATGAGTGCATTAGATGAAACATAGTAGTTCCAGCAAGGTTTAAATTTACCTTTGTAACCATCAGAAGTGTTCCTTGTTTATTATTTGCATTTATGAAATCCTTTTCTGTTTATTTTGGTGCTGCTGCCGAAGTCTAAGTGCCTTAGTCTAGGTCAGAAGCATATGGAGGTGGTGGGATTTTGGAGCTGGTTATGCTTTAGGATAAGGACCAGTTTAATAGTTGGTCTTGAACAGGCTACAAATGCAGGTTTAGCACTGGTGCTTGTCTGTATGGCAATAGTGAGCTGGATTCATTGCCTCCTCTGTAAGAGGTCACTGGGTTAGGTTTGAGTGGATTTCAGGATGTGTGACTTAACTTGGCGCAGGTTTAGAGCAGACTGCAACTGTTGGACTGGGATTGGGGTTTGGAGGGGAAATATGACATAAGATCAGATCCTCAAGGGGTTACTGGACTAGATTTAGGATAGCTGCAGACATGACAACAACTACAAATACTGGTGAAGCTGATTTGCTTTCTTTAAAAATAGTATGA
>JAVHNF010016616.1:0-10191 GCA_034783455.1 Micropsitta finschii | reverse complement strand
ACAGCACAAAGGTTTAAGAGCGCTGGTAAACAGCTCGTGCCATTACAGAAGTTTATAGTATTGGTTGGGCTGCATTCTGTTACCTTCCCAGTCAGTGGTGCCTTTCATTGAATAAGGTACTGCTGGTTGGATCAGTTATGATGGCTCTGGCCTAAACTACACTTGTTATGCACTTAACTGTTGTTGATGGTCTTCTGTAGTAGAGGAACAGAAGAGCCTGTGGGTTCACCTGCCTCACACAATCCAGTATCACTGAGAACAATCCTTGTGTCTCACACCCCAGTTTGGCATGTATGCCACAAATCATGCATGTAAGTTTTTGCTTCCATTTTGCCTGAGTGTACATGGTAGTACAGGGTACAAAGTGCTGGAGATACTTAAATGCAGGTGAGGATGCATGTTTTCTTGATTGCATGCTGTAGTGGCAATTTCATTAGGACTTGGATAAGCTTAGCTGAGCCCTAAGTTTTTGCCCTGTAGTGTTCTATTTAGCACATCCTGAATTCTACTACATTACTTGGTCCAGGATCAGCAACTGTTCAAGATAGATGAGCAGGGTTATACTTTCTTTTGTGCATGGGAGTTTAAATAGGTCAGCAGCTGGGAGAAACTTCTACTCAGGCGACTGTTAAACAGAAGATCACTCCCAGTTTGTGTTGGTGTGAGGCAGTGCTTTCCAGCTCCTGCCAAATTCTCTGTTGAGTAGAATACAGCAGCAGGAGCTATGCCTCTCACAGACGTCTCCCTTAAGATGCTGTAGATCCTAAATACTGGTTAGCTGTAATCCTACCAGCTATTATTTTTTTCTATTTTACATGAGATCACTAGCCTACAGCATCTCTTGTCTCCAACAGACAGAAGGGACACTAGGACAGTTCTTCAGTCTTCAGCCAGGAAGCCAAATTACATATTTGTTTTTCTCAGCCATTTGGGAAAATTTTCTAGTAGTTTGTCTTGTAGTCCATGCTGTGTTCTCTGTACACTTAACAGATAATGTGCTTTCATTGAATTAGTACATATATTATTATTGCAAGGGCTTCTTGATAGCCCTTAACTACTTCTGCCCTAAAGACTTATTAATACTGGCAGATCAAGTTCCTATCTAGAGCTCTTAAAAGGCTGTATACATCTTTACAAGGCGTTTTTCTTGGTCTCTGGTGACAGCCTGAACAGCTTTATGCCATGCAGATTCAGCTATAAGTGCTCCCTGAGTCCTTATGCAGTTGCACTAAGGTGCCTGAGAGTCGTAGAGGCTGCTGGCAGCAGTATGTCTTTCTGGGATGACACTGGTTCCTGTAGTTTTCAGCTGGGAGGACTGAGCTGCAGAGTTCAGGCTCAGGTCTGAGCCATTCAAGGGGATCTGGGTGTTGGGAGCTCTGGGACAAGCTAGGGCTCATCTCTGATAACAAGGAGGGTGCTGTAAAACTGTACTAAGCAGAATCTGGGTGGCTGTTATGTAACAAAGCAGAAGCTCCAGCCCAGCAGGGTGAGGGTGTATGAGTTTGTGCTCATTCATGGTACTGGGTGGAACCCTAGCAGCAGTGTGTTACTTTGGCTGAGTTATGTTTTGCAATTCAAACTGTAGAACTTGGAGGAAACTGAATGACCATGATGTAAGTTTGCTTGCCTTCCTCCTCCACTGGCAAAACCAAGTAAGCTCAATCACTTTTGCTTACCATCTTCCAGATCTATCAAAAGTACCTCCTTTTTCTAAATTGCATGTCACAGCACCTCTTTGACCTCTTCTGGTGCCTGGGAGGCCTAGCCCCATGGCATACTGAGTGACATGAAAGAACTTGAATGGCTTTGTGACATTTATCAAAACACAGAAACTGTGTGGCTTGTACAGCAAACTTTTCAGGGTAGCTTATAACTGGAACAACCCACTCCCTCCAGTGAAAGGAGTTGCTTATGACTTTGGTAGCAAAACAGACTTGATGAGGGTAGCCTTGTCCAGGGGCTGCTACAGCAGTGATCCAGAACCTCCTAGAGCTGTCATCTGCCCCTGTTATACCAAAGACTTCTTTTGTTGCACAATTTATTTTGTCCCTTTTGCTTGGTATGATATCTTTTGCAAAGACATGGGTATCATGAGGGGAAACCCACAGCAGTGAATGTGCAGCAGTAGGTGCCAGGAAAATTTCAATGTGTAGTACACTATTACAGCAGGTTGATGGTAAAACAGCAACACTCCATAAAGCTTTTTGTCCCACACTCAAGGTTGACTTTGGAAACAACCAAGCTATGTGCCATGCAGCCGTGCAAAACTTGCTGCCAGGTTCTACCTTCACCCGAGTGGAATAGAAAATTCTGTGAAAATTCAGTTTGCTAGTCTGGTAGTTGTCTGTAGCAGAAATTCCTCCCATTATGCCACCTTCACTGAAGGTTCTCTAAGCTAGTTCCTGGAAAGACTAGAATGTTTCAGACCCCAGTCCTTGACTTGAACTTTGCTGTCTAAGTTTGGTCTTGAGCCAGCCCCTGGATGGCTCCCTACTTTGCCTTGCCCCAGGTGCTGTTCTTTTGATTGCTATATGTTACAGTATAGTTTCTACTCTCTCAACATTTTAATCACATATTTATTACCTGAAGACAAACTATCAGAGGCTTGTTTATAAACCCCTGCTACACAGCAAGCAGGGCTTACAACTGACACACTCTTGCGTGTTCCTGGAGATCAAGGAGGTTATTTTCAGGTGGTGAGGGAGGTCTCCTGTTGGGTACTGTTGTATAAACAGGTGCATTTCAAGTAACTGGCACTGGTGATGACTGCACATCTTACTCTGGACAATGTTGTAGGCTTTTTTGTTGGCTTTCCTGCTTTTTTGTTGGAAACAAGGTGTGTTGGCTTGTTTGTTGTTTTTTTTTTTTTTGGGGGGGTGTTGGTGGAAAGGGCGTTGCAGAATGGACAGTAGGGTCCAACTGTTCAAAACATTACTGTTTCCCCACCCTTTATTCTGACTGTTGGTATGTATGAAATAATCCTTATGGGCTTATGTGTGTAGGTATTTGGAGACCTTTGTTCTGTGTCCTTCACCAACACTTTATTGAAAGAATCTGAAGCTAAAGTAAATGTTGACCCACAAGTAGCCTTTGCTCTATGCCCTTCTGCAATCAGCAGCTCTTGCCATCTGTGTTGCTTTCTAAGTCTTGTTTCAGTGCTAACATGCTTGCCTTCGAATAATTTTCAGTACATTTTCCCAGTCTGTGAGTTTGGCAGCTTATCAACACCTATGCATGCATATTTGAGGAATAAAAATTCAGAGACAGGCTGCAGACAGAGACACTCTGGAGTGTTATTCATGAAAGCCAGCAATGTTTGGTGCACTGGTTGCTGTGGTCTGGTGACAAAGGACAGTACCAAGACGCTTGAGGGTCTACTTCAAATTATTTCCACCATTAAACTATCATTTGCTTTTGCATGAACCAACCACCAAGGTCTAATTTCAAGAAGTCTTGATCCCAGTGGTTCGTTTCATAGACATTCACTGTGGAAGGAACCATGATCCTATGCTGCTACTCGCCTTACTTACCAAGAAGCTGCCTGGGCCCGGGGATATGTGAATATACCCTCACTCTCCTAAAAGCTGGCACCATCTTCACAGCAGTGCAAGCCTTAGCTATCTAAGGGAAATCAGGCTGCACTGTGGTAGGGACATTCCGCTTTAGGGATACCCTAGTAGAGCTTGTGGCTTAAAAGCTCCTTTGCCTGTTATGATGCCCATAGAGCAGGCATATAATATGTAATAGCAGTTCAAGCAGTTAGTTTCTCTTTGTGTCATGTCAAATATTTATGCTACAAATCTCAGCTGCCAAGTGCAGAAACTTTAGCTGCCCCTGCAGCTCCTATCCATTGAAATAGGATCTGCCATGTCCAGTGCTAATGAAAATACTTCTTCTTTGATGAGCAGATGCTGCATGGTTTAAAACAAAAACAAAGTGCTTTTTCAAGTATTTTCCCTGTATTTTATTATATCTTCAAGGTCTGCCTGTCCTTTCCCTTCTGAAGGGCATTCCATGCCTGTGCTACCATAGAGTGTAAACTTCAAATTTACTGTCTTTTCATTCCCTAGCTCCAGAGCTACAAGAAGAGTCAATGTCTTTTATGATGACAGTGGTAGGGTAGTGACAGGCAGGCTGGGTGGGGGTGGCTGACAGTGAGCAAGCCTGGTGACAGGATGGAGTGACTAAGAACCAGCTGGCTAATTAAAGCACAACAGTGGGAGGAGCAAAGTATTTAAGGGTGCCAGAGAAATGCCTCCACAAATTTCTTGTTACACCTCAGCAGCCAAGTAACTGGTTTCTTTAACTCTTTCGTGCCTCTTACAAAGTGAAATCAAGGGTCCAAGAAAATGGCACCATTAGCTGAAAAGCCTGAATCAAGGTAAGGACATCAGTATGGTTTTTTATTCAAGGTTAGTCATAGGTAGTTTTCCTAGAGCTGCTGTAAGCTGAACTTCAAGGGCTTTACATGGCACTGGTGTATGCTATGACACTGATAATTGGGTACACTGATGTTTAGGTTGCTTCTTTCTTTTGGATATGCTGCTTGAAAAGATAAGAGATACCAAGGTAGTCATTACGTGGGTTTGTGTTCTTATTAAGGGAAATGGGCAGGCACTCCTTTTCCTAGTGACTGGATTTTCCTCCTGACTAATTTTATGGGAAGGAGGGATTGAAAGCAATTCCTGAATGCTGATTCTGAGGAAGTTGCTAAAATGAAAGTGATAAGAATGGATGTGGAGTTCTCAGTGCTATGCAAGTTTGGTCACCTGAGGCTGGAGGAGTCAGAGGGAAGTGAAGATGAAGATGTAATTTTATGCTATTTATAGAGATGCTCTGAATGTCAGACTGTTGGTTATTCCAGCTGTTTGGTTTTCTCACAGCATTTTCAGTACTGAGTAGAGGAGCAGTCACTGTTCTTGTTTCAGTGTGTAGGTGACTTTAGAGACAGCAAGGCTATCAAGCCAGCACTCCAGCCTGAACTCTCTGGCAGTCATGGGTTTGCTGTCTGGCCTTGGATGTGTAACAGTAACTAGCTTTCTGAGTTTTGCTGGGACCTTTTGTGACTGATTTCAGGTAGATTAATCAGTTTCTTGGCAATTTTTGTAGTGTAGCAATGCTTCCAGGTCAGCAAAGGCTAAGGAAAATGACTCTGTCTAATTTCAACTTGCATCCTTAGGCTTGTCAAAAGTGTGTTGATCCCCATATGCATTGGCTAGACTTAGCTTTACGTGGTTCCCTGAAGGTCACTGTAGTTGTGTGTAAATGAGACCAACTCTGAAACTGGTTTTGCTTATTCTGAAACTATAAAAAGCAATCTGTAAGACTGATACATGCACCTTATTATGATGTGCTACCTTAGCTGATTACGGATGTTGCATGGAATAGAGACCTGAATTTCCCATCACTGTATGAAATAGGAATATCGTTTATATACCTTGAAAAGTGTTAGCTGTTGCTTGCTGAGTGCTCGTGCAGAGCTTCAAAATTGCTAGTACTAGCAGAGGTTAATAATAAAATATTAGTGCTTGTTGTCACAATGAGCACTCATTAATGCGTGTGCAATTTCTTTACCTTACACTACTAGGAATCTCAGAATGTGTCTGGGATGGCATAAGGTGGCCTGTAGCATTAAAATTTCTGGTTTACGCGTCAGGGGTGTATCAGAATCTTATCTCTACCTTCATTTTTGTGAAACGTTTGCAATCTGGATTTGAACTTTGTGATGGTATTGAATCTCTATTTAGTGTTTCTACTGAGTGCAACTTCCTCCTATTTACTGCTTCACCGTTTGAGAGTGTGGCTCAGAGGTGCAGACTGTCTTTGCAGTCTTTGTTATGCAAAATCAAGCAAGAGAAGCTTCTGGATGTTGTTCAGATGATCTAATTGATTGTATTTATAGAATGCCATTCACTGTAGTAAATGCAATGTAGTGTTTGTGTCCAGCAATCTTGCAGTCAGCTGAATGGATTCATTGTTATACATAATTAGGGCTTCTGGAATTTGGGTCTGTTTATTTGCAGTAATTGTTCTGCAGAGGCGCAAGTGGCCCCATATCAGAGGTGTACAGAGAGCAAAGTGTGGCACAAATAGCAGCACCCCAGCTGCATAGCTCTTACAAGTAGTCTCACAACAGCTTGAACCCTATGAATCTTTTGTTTCATCCAGCTGAAGCATAAAACCAGCTTCCTCTTGGCTAGGTGTGGTCATTGCAGATTTTCTAAAGGTAAAATGATAAATCTGATGTCATAGAATTATTTACCCCTTAACTGTAAATAAATCCCAGTTTCAGTAGTTATATGCTCCCTGCCCAGATTCCTGTATGAGTCCCAGTTAAGTGTCCTGGATGGTCCAGGCTGCATTAAGCTGTTAATTCCTTTACAGCTTTCCCTTGAATTGGTGGCCCGAGAGCTGTGCCCAGTCTGCTCCCTTATACAGGATGCACATCAGGCTGTTTGTAGTCTCAGTTTCTGCTGCTCTCAGGTGCTCTGCCGTATGTCTCCTGCACAGATGAATATGGGATTTTATTTAAAATAAATCTTTATTTTCTTGTCTGAAGTTTTAAAGCGTTCATGTGAGCTGCTTGGGCATATGGGTGTGCCACAAAGGCATGTGTTTCTTTAGCAGACATGAATGCTAGGTCGGCCACAGCTACTGGTCCCATGATCTCAGCCATCAAATACAAAAAAGAGAGAGTAGTCATCGCAGACCATGGAGGAAGTCAGAGCTCAGTTAGAGTGTATTTAAAAAAATCTAGTGTAATGAGAAGAAAGGTTTTTGACTGTAAGGCTACTGATAGCAGTTATCCAGAACTGGTGATGCACTGCATGTCAAGTTATTCTTCTGTCTGTTCTGTGCCAAACAACCCTCTGGACAGCTGTTTTCCAAACGCTGTGTCTGTAGTAGAGCAGAAGGTTCATGGCTCAAGAAGGAGCCACCTTTCACACCCTCCCCCCCCGCCACCTGGTCCAGCCCTGCACATATAAGTTATAACCAGTGGCTGATGCGAAGTATTCCAGCCTATTTCTTTGCAGAGAGGTCCCTGTAGACATCAAATCACTATC
The DNA here is from genome assembly GCA_034783455.1 of Micropsitta finschii. Lineage (NCBI taxonomy): Eukaryota > Metazoa > Chordata > Aves > Psittaciformes > Psittacidae > Micropsitta > Micropsitta finschii. Next base: position 3,127 of record JAVHNF010016616.1, on the reverse strand, counting down.
TGAACTAACACTGACCAAATAATTGGTTGTAATATAGAGGCAAGAATTAGAATGGACCAAAAAATCCAATTTATCTTTTAAACTTTGATTTTCAGCTGTTGGGCAAATCAGCTGTAGGCTTTGCTCTCTGGTTTTGTGGCATTAAGTAGAGTTTAGACTTTGGACTGCCAAGCTTTTACAGTCTTATGCTATTTGTCAAATTTTAATGAGATGGATGGCAATGTGCAGACCAGTTGCTTTGAAAATGCTTGTTCACAGGGTTGCAAAATGAAGACCCATTTCAGTCACCTTCTGAAAATGATTGTATGGGATGAGTGCAAGGAGGAAGAGCAGCTTAAAGAGAAAAATTGTGTTGGTACAGAACAATTTAACTGTAGCTGTTCATGCATTAGTTTGCAAATGAGAAACAGCATTCAAACCATAAGAGGAATAAGTTCTGGAGCAGGCTTCCAGGAAGAGCACTGGAGGCAGGAAGCCTTACCAGTTTTAAGCTGGAATGTGAAATGTTCTTGCATAGGATTGTATGACACAGTTGCCTGCAATAGCATGGGAGTAGGCCTGGTGACCTAGGAGAGCCTTTTCTGTCCCCTGCTCCAAAAGTGGTGACCTTGAACTGAGTTAACTCAGGTTGCAGCTAAACTTTGTTTACTTTGAAACTGATGACTCTAAGATGAGTTAGTTCAGAAGCATTTCTGAGTTCTTAAAGCCACATCTCCTAGTTTACATTTACTGTTTGATTTGTAAGAGTGGCATATTCCTCTTAAATTACATAGCTGCTGCATGTGACCCAGATAATTTTGTCCATTAGGAAGGAAACAAACACATGCCATATTTAAAAAAAACAAACCCAAGAACAAAGCACAGTGATACTGCATATGAAATGTGCTGTTGTTTATTCTAACAGCTCTAAGTTCAATTATTTATAAGTATATCTTATGCACGCTTCTGTTCTATGCTGCCATTTATTTCATTTAGTGAGCTTTCACTGCTCCCACTCGCTGAAGAGCATGGGGAGGCTGTGGTCTTGTACAGAATTGCTGTGATTCTTCTATGTGCACTGCTTGCTTATTCATAGTCTTTTCATGACATTTATTCTTAGAAGCATAATGTCTTCTGAAGGAATAACAGAATGTTCTTTAACCCTTAAAATAAAAATGACAGGCAACGTATTTCTCTCAGTGTTTTAGGATAGGAGAATGATTCTTGGAGAGAGAACTGGTTGCCTGGGTTAACCTGAAGCTGCTTCCTATATGCTAGCTTTTTTTTGACTTGTCACATTTTATGTGATGCAAAGTGAGAAGTATAGAGGAGATGTGCTTTCCAGCAAGTTCTTTTAAGCGGAGGAACCTCCTGGTAAGAGGCACTAGCTGCAGTGCAGCCCTTTGCCCACTTTCCAGATTTGTGACTCCACATTGCTCTCATGGCTGATTGAGCAGAGCATCTTGGTCAGGGACACTGGTGGCAATGTGGGAAAGGGTCCGAGTTCTGGGCTAAATGAACGAGTGCTGTCAGTGGTGTGTGAGACCTGACCACGTGAAAAGCAAGTTTTGTGATTGCAGATCATACCTTAAATCTAAAAGACTACCATTTTTCTAAAAGCTTCAAATCCTAGATTATACTAATATAAGTAAGAATTAGATTTTTCATTTAAGTGCAGCCACAAAGCTCTTAAAGCTCTTGAATATAGAGAGAAAACTTTGAAAACTTGGAACTGAGAAAATAAAGGAGTCTGGGTGTAGGGAGTATAGGGGAACTGCCCAATAAGCTTTGAATGATTGTCTCATGCTTAGCAGTTGTTTTAAAGTCCGATGTGAGTCGTCAGAGCTGTCAATAATAACAAAAAAAAGAAACAAAAGGAAATTGCTTTTCCCCACACACACATTAGATCACCAAAAATAACCACCACTTGCAACTCTTAGTTGACTTAAGAGCATGTGTCCTTGCTTGGAACTATTAATGAGCTGTTCATTACCCCCGCCATTGTAGGGGGAGTACTCAAATGTTTAGCACATGTGAGATAATCCAGACATGCTGTGCAGAAGTAGTTGCCACTTATCTGCATTCCTCCTAAATCGGCTTCTAAATGCCCTGTTCTCTTTTCCACACCAAGTAGGGAAGGAGCTACAGCCTTGGAAGAAACGCGGTGGGGGGGTGGTGGAAGGGAGAAAGGAAGCCTTAAGCATCCGTCTAGAGGTATGACTGAGCTGGCAAGTAGTTGGTGGATGTTACATATGAACACTGGCATGTTCAGGGTTACAGCTGCTGGCTTATGCACTGAGGAATTAATTACCTTTCATTGTGTTTTGAATGTCTGCAGCTTTGAAATCTCTGTTGCTATGTCTGTTACATTTCAGGAAAGGCACTAATTCCAGTCTGGCAAGGAGACATGGGTTATAGCAGGGAGCTGGAAGGAGGCGCTTGGGGGTTCTGGAGGTTTGTTGTGGGTTTTTTTGTCGTTGTTGTTATTTTTGTTTTGTTTTTGTTTTGTTTTGCCTTATCTGGCAGTATTGGTTTCTCTGTTTTTAATACTGACAGATCTCATTTTTGGTTCCCTTGGAAAGGCTCCCTTCTGAAGCACTGCTGTGCGTATTTCACGTGTATCTACAGGAATGGCTTGGCCGTGTCTACAGGAAGTTCTTGGGAACTGGGATCCAGATCCACTTGCTTCCGCAGACCACAGACAGCTTCTCTGATCAACCTGACAGGAACTGCTGTTGTCTAAGGGTGTACCATCCAAAGATTCGTGGCGCACTGATTTACAGCATGTAACTTCTCAGGTGTTAAAAGGCAACACTTTGCTATACTGGGGCCATGGAGCCAGATATGCAGACATGTTGGGGAACGGGGCATCGCTCCATCTCAACACACCCAGTCAGTTGCCAGCACCTATAATAACTGCTCAGAGCAATGTAGAGATATTCCAGCCACTCCAGCCAATGAGCCAGCTTCATTTGGAGCTCTTCTCAGATGCCTCTATACAAACGCCCATAACATGAGGAACAAACAAGAGGAATTAGAGATGTGTGCATGTCTACAGGGGTATGATAGGCATCACAGAAACATGGTGGGATGGCTCCTATGACTGGAGTGTTGGAAGGGAAGGTTACAGGCTCTTTAGAAAGGACAG
>JAVHNF010016613.1:27143-47197 GCA_034783455.1 Micropsitta finschii | reverse complement strand
TTCAATGTGTCTGACAGGAAAACCGCCTGGATGAAACAATGTCCACGAACACCATGGTTTAGCAGACTGAACACACAACATGCACGTTACCATACTTAAAAAGCAGTCTTCACTTCCACAGACTTCAGTTATGGAGATACAGATCCTATGTTGAAAAAGTAGCCAAGCAGCCTGCTGAGCTCATCAACAAAACTGCTGCTAAGACAGAAAAACTGGACCTCTGCGTGCATTAAGCAGCCAAAGACTGCTTAACATAGAAGCTCTTTGGAGTCTACTAGTCTTGACAAAAAGGAAACGTGAGTACAAAGACAAGATCAGCAAGAAATTTGGCATGTTGGTGAAACACTGGAAACAGGTCTGTTCTTAGCATAAACTTTGCATTTTAATGACTGAGACAAACACAGAGGAAGGAGTCTTTCCCTAAGATTTCTCCACAGAAATCCCTCTTAGCTAAATAAGAACCACCTGAATTCCCTGATTTTCAAGACCATCTAAGTAACTAAGGAGAGCTACAAGCAGCTTCTTCTGGGATACCCTGATGACAGTTACAGGGGCACTACCCCTTAGTGAGACACTCTACAAGACTGAAAACACTGCTTCCACAATGCTTCCAGCTCCTGCTGCCAAAGAACAAAGGGCACATTCAAAACCAATTCCCAATAATAATAAAAAACAACAATAAAACAATAGTGTTACAAAGCTGTGGACGCACGTGTTGGCATGGTGTGTGGGAAGCATACTGTGTTGGTACTAGTGCTGTAACTGCCCTATGGGCAAAGAACTTTTGTATCCAGAATGATCCACCTAAAGTTCTCATTGACAGTAACTCCCTCAGAAATCAAAGCAATAAAGAAGTGAAAGAAGAAGAAAAGTTTTCCAAGGCAAAATCTCTCTCATTCTGCATGGCAAATACTCAACTCCGTTTTCCCTGCCATCTAGCAAAAAGGAGGGAAGGACAAATCAATGAGTCTAACCTTCGCTTGATTCCTCATCTTCCTCCTCTTCATCTTGATCCTCCTCCTCATCTTCTTTGTCCTCGATCTCATGATTTTCCTCAGCCTCAATCTCTTCTTCACTCTTTCCCTTCAGGAGGGCGTGGATACGCACAGCCTCTTTCCATGGCACACCTCCCAAATCTGAAGGGGGCTGCTGAGGCAGCAGTAGTTCATCATCTTCCTCTTCATCTTCCTCCTCCATCTCAGACTCTGAACTACTATAAGGGTTTAGAAAGGAAAAGAAACAATTACTTCATGTTTCTTAGATCAGTCTTAGATCACTGACAAGTTGTTTCAATACATACAAGCCCAAAACATATGATGGAAACCATAACATTAATCTTCTGCTTTTAGTATGTCACAGGCAATTTATCGACAGCATCACATGTGAGCTGCAGTATGCCTTGCCCTGCTTCTTTTAAAGAAGATGAAGCAGCAGCAAAGTGCTTGCAAAGCCAAGTTCAAATATCTGTGCAGCATTAGTTGTTACAGCTCATGACAGTTGAATACAGCAGAAACTATTTTTTCCGTAACACATTGCTTTGGATAAACCAGAGCAAGAGGTTTTAGCAGTGTTAAAATGTAGGTCACGTCGTTTGATAATGGCAGCTACTGCTAGCATTTTGGATAGCTAAGATGTTTTTGGCACTTGCTGGGTTGATCCACAGAAGGCTTTGAGAGTAGAAAGAACACACGACATGACTATCAGGCACGTGGGCTAAGGAGAGTCAGAGGGGAAAAAAAAAGTACAGAATTCCTCACTTTTCTACATCACAGACAGAACTATAATATGTATCCAATTAAGTACACAGTGCACATACTAGCAAGAAACTGTAGGGTGCAGTGCAAGGATAATTACAATAATGAGCTGCTTATTCTCACAGCAAAGTCTAAAACATGCAAAACAGTAAATCATTAGTGCTTTTTAGCAGACATCTCTATTTAATTCTAGCAGTTCCTCAGTATAAGCAGCAGAGGCAAGGAATGGAACCACCTATATAGTGAAATTTAATCTAGCTCACTCTTACATGCTGGACTACCCAGAGCTAACTGAGAGAAAGATGGCTGCATCTGTCACTGGAAAATTAAAGTGAACTACAGCTCATTCAGAGAACAAATCTGAAGGGTCAAAAGGTCCTTTTCCTTTGTTTTTCCTTACTAGATCATTGTCCTAAAAGAACTGTGTTTATTAGAACTACAGTTAGATGCTTCCCATATAAATCTTCAAAGGCTGAAATTCATCTGGATTGAAGGACTGAAACTGTCTGTGAATGGTTAAAATTTGGATGAGTAATCACAGAACAGTATTCTACTTCTGCTTCCTTATGACAGCCATCACTGTGCTTAACAGCCTGTGGGAGAACTCATTTCACAGAGAAGAGAGAGAAAAATGACAAATAGAAAATAATGAAGTGTACATTTCATGTATGTTTATAAAATATAACTTGTGCAGTTCTTGTAATTGTTTCCCATACACAGATGTAATTACAGCATGTGACAAACTAACAGCCTCAAAAAAAATAAAGGGCAGCACTCGCTGCAGATACACATATTCAGGTGCAGAACTTCAAATTAGTCTAACACTACCTGAGCATATATTTACATAATATTATTCATCTACTTGTCTGAGAGACTATTTTTGATAGCAAAGCTAATCAGGAAAATGCCGCTTTCTTCACGCTCTGATTGTCATATATTTCTGTCCATAGGCTCTTAAATTCTCCTCACTGTTCTGCACTTACATAATTATATTCCTCAAATTGCAGCCCACTTTTTTGCAGCATAAACTGAATATTTATTTTGAACAGGTTGCCTGGTTTTCACATGCTGAATACTGAATACAAACACTGTTGCGTGCCGTGGACTTGGTGTGTATTCCAGAAGACCAAAGCATGTTCCAAAGGCTTTACGCAGATATCGTCACAGAGATTAAAAAGCAATGTTCCCCTCCTCCTCGATTAACTTCCCTACCCTTTGGCAAGGAAATAAACCCAGCAGGTGCTGCATTCTGAGGTTCTTGTGTGCTGTCAATGAGGTTTACTGCTGCTCAAACTGTTGCCATGCTTGCTGAATGGGACAATCTCTTGCTCTTCAACCAGCTGGCTTATCTCATGTAGTATTGACGACATACATTCTTTACCACATAGCTCACTTTACCTTCTTCAGCTTTTATTTATAACTTGGTTTTTGTTTGACCTTTGAATACTGAGAAATGAGAAGCTCAAAAAGAAGGCAGTGAGATGGGCTGGTACAGTGGGCGTTCTTTTCAGCACAGCAACCCCTTGCCACAGGAATTAATTCAACAGCTGAAACTATTTTTTTTTCTCCTATAAAGCAGAGATCAAAGACTGAAGTAGATTGCTCTATAGAAGCATAGGAAGTCAAGCATCTCATTAAAAAGGTGCACCTACAGGAACTGAGGTACAGGAATGGAACTGAAACCTGAACTGTGGAAATGACCCTCTTTCCTTGCCACTCAGCTCTACATGACACTGCTTCCAAAGGCCACAGGGTATTATACCAAAACTGCAGGTGACACACTGGGCGTTACTGCAAGTTAAAGGCCATGAATAAGGCACCTAAAGGGCTCTCCACCCCTCAAAACTGTGTACTCAGGGTTGGGTTGCTGACATGATCCTTCTTGCTGAAGCTTAAACAAGATCAACTCTCTCTTGAAAAAATATACTTGTTTTCTGCAAACTTTCCCTGCAGTGTACGTGCTCCTAAAGTGTGTGTGCGATGGGATGCTATGCATCAAAATGTGTGGTCTCTACCTGATTTAGAGCTAACATCTCAGTGAATTCCTGAAGCCAAATCCATCACTCTATAAGACATAGAGGGAACAAAGAGCTCTCCATCCTCTCTGCCTCTTCCTAACCCTGCGGGGCTGCACCGAGACAATGAACATGATCAAATTAGGGCTTTGGTTGGCTTGTTGCAGGAGTTGTTTTTCTTTTGCTGCTGAAGAAGTTGTCGAACTTTTCCTCCTTTTTTGTTTTTTGGTCTTTCTGGGACATACCATGGAGTGGGTAGAGCTGAACAGAGGATACCAGGTGATCAGAAAATCACCTGATATCCTCTATCAGGTATCATCTAGAAAATCTCTCTGATGTTTGGCCCACACACCCTTATCAGTCCTCTAAGTAAATTGCTTGCCATGTTTGGATTTGGGACAAAATACTTTCCAGTTCAAACTGACAGGGAATTTGATGTATTTTCTTTCTTCTCTGCCACAGAATGTGAGCTTCCCACTAAACATTGCTTTCGACATGGTAAATTACACAATTTGGTCTACTACAGACTGAAATATTCAGTTTAATACAGGTTATGGGGATCTATGCAGAACAAAGGGAGCTAAATATAATACCCTACGAGAGGAAATCCAACTCACTAATGTAATACTGTATTGCTGTCAGTCCCCACAGTCTCTCAGAACACCTTTTGGTGATGACCAACAGCTTCATGCCAAAACTCTACTTTTTTTAATTAAATCCTCCTCTTTGGAATTCTTCTGCCATTTACTGATGGAATTACTGTGTCCTGATTTATTGAAATCAAGACCAATAATAACAATGCTCCATACTAGTAAATTTTGGTTTAAAGCTACAAACATAAAGGACTAAAACCCCCTCAAAATCATGAATGTCTATACTGTCACAGTTGACGTAATTCCTAGGCCTGAGCAGGGAGCTAAAGGAAGGCTGAGTGAAGCAAACAGAATTTACCTCCCGTAAGTAGTCCCAAAATTATACAATCAGATCACTGGAGAAGACCTCAATAACGTAAAATACCAGAACAGTATCCCCTAAAGAAATTAATGTTAAGGAAATCATCAAAAAGTATTATTTAGGTTTCAGACATAACAGCTGGACAAGACATTAATAACTGCCAGGCACTTAAACACAAGTCACACCTTCATGAGTCCACATGTACACACTCTCTGTCAAGGCTGAGTTCAGGCTACTAAAAATTGCTCTTTTCCAGATGCTGTACCTTCGATGTGATGTGCTTATGCACCATTTTGCAGAAAAAGAGAAGTTTGTGAGGGTACAACATGTTCTTCAACGGCCATAGCTGTTGCTTCAAATCAATGTCTCTCAGGCACTGCATCAGCATTCAGTCAGGACTGCACGTGTGTCAAGCTTAAATCTTTAAACCAGAAGTGGTTTTGAATTGTAATGCAAAACATATAGAAGAAAGTTAATTTTGGAGCCTCCTCCCATTTGAATCCATGCTCTGTTTGCTCAAAACTCATTTGCCTTTCATACAATTAAGAAAAGAAAAAAGAAAAAGAAAAAATCCCAACTTAAGACTGAGTTTCATGGTATTTAGGTACTGCAGGTTTCCTCCAGGGATGGTAGTAAGCTATCTACCATCTAAGTTAGTAGTAAGCTGTAAGTAGCAAGGTAAGGTAGTAAGAGCAGGAACTACAAGATAAAAAACCTGTGTGCACATGCAGAACATTTTGATCAACCTTAGAAAGGGCATCCTGGTAAACAGTACATTATTAAAAGCCGAAGGAAATGCAGGCGAAAGTCTGTTGGGATGGGTACAGAAAAGCTTATTGATAAAAGTGTGCTAACCTGCTGGGAACATCCTCTTCTGCTCCTTTGTCCAATACACTACTGAGGTTATGCTCTGCTAGTGTCTCTTCAGGAACCTCTTCCAGTTCTTCTTCCCTTTGCAGTGATAGTCGGTAGTTCTCCAGCTCAATCCGCTCAGGTGTGCCACGCAGCCGCTTAGCTAGGCTGGGCTCTTCCAGCCCATTTACATTAGAACCTAAAGAATAAGCCAGTGAATAAACAATAAATGCAACAGTCAGAACTGTCATTTTTTAAGAAAACTGTGCAATTGGGAGAGAAAGGGCATGAGGCAGAGGGAGGTAAACAAAACAAGAGAATACCTTACTCATGTCATTATCCTGTTCACCACAACTGGCAGAACCTGCTGGGGAGCCAGACTGCAAAAAGGAATCTTAGTGGTTTTGGCTAATAGAAGCTAAAAAGAATGTTAAATGTCCTACCTGACAGAGGAAATAAGGACAGTTTAGCTGCAAAAACTAGAGCTGCAGTTAAATATATGTAGTAACTACTGGGCAAGGCCTGGCCACAGTCTGGATATATTTGATGAGACATAGTAGGAATGCTATGTCACAATCCTGGTACCTGTTAAAACTGTTACCAGGCAAGGTAAGGCTACAGAATTAGGAAGCAAGAAAATATTATTACTACTTAAAGATGAGGAAGGAAGGAAAGGAATGAAAAAGGTACACTTGGAACAAGTTTTAAAACTTTCTTAATTTGCTTTTTAATCAGAGTTTGCAATGAAACTTTCTCTTCATTAGGGACTGTAGTGATAGGACAAGGGTTAACGGGTTCAAACTTAAACAGGGGAGATTTAGGTTAGATATAAGGAAGAAGTTCTTTACTGTGAGGGTGGTCAGACACTGGCACAGGTTGCCCAGAGAAGCTGTGGATGCTCCATCCCTAGTAGTGTTCAAGATGAGGTTGGATAGGGCTTTGAGCAACCTGGTCTAGAGGAAGGTGTCCCTGCCCATGGTAGGGGCTTAGAACTGAATGAGTTTTAAGGTCCCTTCCAACCCAAACCATTCTTTGATTCTATGAAATGAATCACAAGGAAGGATCTAGGCAAGATATTTGGAAGCACAAGTCTCATGAATCCCAGAAAACTGCAAAGACATGTGAACCAGGCAGTGGGAGAAAAGTATAGAGGAGCTTCATTCACTGTGGCACTCAATGAATTAAACTCTAACACACATTCACGGTTTTTAAAATTCCAGTATTTTAGCTTTATTATCATGCCTCTGTTTACCCTTACCCAGCTTACTATTTACAGAGCACAGTCTTTCCTAGCTTGCTTTGTTTTGTTAAACAAGCCAAGCCATCCTCTCATGAGATAAGCTTTTGAGTGCCTGATGATCCCCTACGTCTCTGCACCTGTCCCAGTTTGGATTAATCTTTCCAGAACATACGTGAGTAGAATTCAACACAGCTTTCCAGATGAGGCCTTATCAGCATAACATACAACCCTGCCAGAAATCCCTCATCTGATACACGCTGAGAACGCATTTGCCTATTTATACGCCACAATAACACTGGTGGCTTTTATTTACTAACCGATATTCAGATCCTTTTCCTTCTTTGCTTTCAACTGACAAGCACCTCATTGGTAGCCAAAACACTCAACATTTTCTTAGTGCATGGCCTGGGTCTTTCTACTATTACATTTCTATTTTTAATATTATTCTGCAATATTCTGCTGTTCTTACTGTATGATGTGCCTATCCTCCTCTACATTGAGAAGGACTTGAAATGCTGCCTCAGCAAGGAATTTCATTAGTAGATTTAAGTCAACTTCTTAACTACTCAATGCTTCTTGTATTACTCCCTCATTTTATCCAGTTTAAGTAAGTATTTCCATGTGGCAGCCCTCCCTCCGGTGCTTTACTGAAGTCCAGACTGTTCAAATGCATTACATTTTCCTTACAGATGTAATCAGTTATTTGTCAATAAATGCTGTCAACCTAGTCCAGCACAGTCTTTGATGAATCCATGTCACATTTTATATTACTTACCTGCATATGGTCTAAGGACTTCACCTGCAGAACTAGCAGTCTAATTATTCCTTCAAAGAAGGAGTTTTATCTACTGTGTAGATTAACTAATATATACTTATTCAGATTACCTTTTTTCTTTCTTTTTAATTGTTTATCTGCAAGTTATACTTCTGACACCCAGTCGTCACACTACCCTGAACTACATAATCAAGGTGTATCAGGATAGCTTGATTTAATCACAAATTGATACCATAAAGCTCTCGACTTCATTGTACAATTCTTCCGCTCCTCTGAGTATTTAATTGAGTTTTATTTCCACTCATTACATTATAGTAAAAATTAAGTTTTGCAGTTCCAAATCTTGCTACACACTGACATCTTTTGCTCCCATGTCCAATGCAATCATCACAACTGAAACTGGAGGCCAAGTATTCATTTCATTGCCTGACTATACATAAAATTGCTTTTTATGTCAGCCCCAGCTTCACCTTGGACCCATTTCTGCTTTCCCTCAACTGGCTTTTACTTATCATGCTTAGGGAATACAGCTGTTTGCCATCCTTTTCTTCATTAAGTCTAATCCAGCATGAGCTTTGGCAACATTTACTTTATCCTCACAGGCTTTGACCTCCAAGACACTTTCTGTTTTCTTTCTCCATCCTTCTAGTTTCTCAGTTTATTCCTAACACCCTTTTTTTTCAGGATAATTACTCACTCGGTACCATCTTAATCTTGCACACAAAACTACACAGGCCTTGCCATAATTAATGACATTTACCTCCAACCCCTCCCCAGAAAGATAAAATCTCATAAAGGCAATTGCAGAAGTATTTTTCTCTCTTCCCTACTGAGCCCTTCTATGATGTGGGCAAGTGGCTGCTATGCCCCTGGCTGGAACTACAGGGCTGCTTTATGGTACAAACCACAGAAGCTTGCTCAGGTGGCAAGCAGGAACTTTACCTTGCATTTTCCAGGGATACTGTGGTCTCTGCCATTTCCTGCTGCTAAGCCTTATGTTGTGTTAGTATTTTCAAAGTTTAGTGGAACTGGACTGCCTTTTCAGCTGGGATTCATGTTTCATTTCATTCTCTTTAGATGGTGCTACCACCTCAGCCAAATCTATTTTTGTAATCTGTGTTACATTCCCCAACCCTGAGTTCACAGTAACAGGGGAACTGACCTGGAATATTGCTCTACCACTTCTTGCTGACAGTAAAAAACACCCAAAGGACTTTGGATAATGCAAGAACACCAAAGTGAAGGAAAACAAAGAAGAAATGTACTAAAATCATCATAAAACAAGAGGTTTTCTACTGCTTGGAATACAGCTGCTTCAATTGAAACATCTTTTCACAAGCTGTTTTTAACCTGTTCTCTTCTGATGTATACCCCAACATAGCTGCAAAGTCCACAAATATTAAAAAACAAGGAAAGCATAAAAACCAGGACCTTTTTATCCTACATTATTGTTTTCTATCTTAAGAGCTTTTTGTCAGCCTCTTCAAGTTAAAACAAAAAAGAAATATAAAATCATTCCCATATAATTAAATTAATGGAGTATTAACAAATAATGCTGCAACATCTAGGGTGGGGAAAAAGACTGGCAGCAATCACTCTAAGGTAAAATAGGACTGAAAAAATCAAAGAGTTGACAACTGTTTATAAGCATTTTGTGATCATATATTAACTTTCAGGCACGTTTTTCAAAATACAAATCATCATTACCCTTCCCATCATGAAGAGCCAGTATAACCGGTGCATAGAGAATCAAATCAATTCTATCGCAGCACAACTGTAAGTGGGATTGACTCAATGCAACTGTGTTAAAAAAAACCCTGAAGAGATTAAAAATCTGCCTAAACTTTAATGCAGAAGGATGTGGTCAAGCCAAGATGTCCTGCGAGCTTGACAAGCACTCTGTGCCCCATAATCTCCAAGAAGTAGGAAGGATATTCCCAGTCCTTTCTCTAATTAATTTATATATCCATATTCTTGAGATGCAGGATTGGTCACATCAGTCCACTTGACATAGCACAGAAAACAGCTCTACATTGGAGAACATGATACCGAAACTCAACTGATTACTGATTACTCAACTGATTATCGGCAAGGGATTTCTAGGAGTTTGCTCTGTATGGGCCATTTGGTTTACTTGGTCTATTGGTTTTGTGTCTAAAAGGTGCCATGAAGCCTTATTGGGCTAGCTGCAAAGCCACTGTCAACCTGGAGAAATGCTACTGAGAGGAAAGTTTCTGCACCACAAAGCCATCAATTATAAAAAGGAAAAGAATTACAGTTCACAAGTCTATGTAAGGGATGAAAGTAAGTCTAAGATACGGTATTGCTAAATGATCAGATGATGAACCATTTACTCATACTATAATGTTCAAATCTGTTTGATTGAAGTTACTATGAAATAGGGACAAGGAAATTTGAAGCTTTCCTACCCTCATTTCCTTCATATTTATATAGTGCTGTGGTCTACTCATATTTATATGGGCAAGGTCTACTCCAGTGCAGTTCTTAGCGAAACTAAAGCCTATTCTCTAACTCCCTTCCGGAGGTGTAAGGTGCCTCTCCCAAATCATTACACTGTTTTGCAGCTTGCTGGTGGGAGTGCAATCATTATCCATTAGCTGACATTCTACCCTATCAGTGCACCTGGGCCCACAAAGCCAAAAGTCAGCAACTAGAGAGAAAAGGGGCTGATGAGGCTGCATTTACCAGGAAGAAAAAAAAACCAACAAGCTATGTTACTAGCCAGGGAGGGGAGCTACCTGAAAGCCAAGAGCAGTTTCTCACACAGTCAACTGATGACCTAAAAATCCACACGCAACACCCAAAATAGGGCACATTTTAAAATCTGATTCTTTATTTTGGAAGAGTCAGTGAGCCATTAACATTACACAGATCATTTGAAGGAACTGTTTTTCTTAACAAGACAGGCTGCTTAGCTGTTGCACGAAAGCTGCCAGGGTCCTTTATTTATCTCAGCCTTGACACAGCCTGCCTCCTGTAGAGATAATAATATGATCAGAGATAACATTCCTGCACTAAACCACTCCCTGCCTACATGGATGTGTCCTACTCCAGCAACTTTGGCAATTACTGCAAGGCTTGAGAAGCTCCTCTCGAGAGAGGATCCCATCTTCATTTCCGTCCTGTACTACCTTGTTCTGTAAAATCCACACATTACTCTCATGAGCTAGATGAAATCTTGCCAAGGTTACTCCTTGACATAAAACTTGCTGAAGATGCAGGAAAAAAAACGGGAATATGAAAAGTGCGAATTCTTCCCAAAGAGAAACTACCTTCCTATTTTACTAGAATGTATTTTTCATTAATCATGAAGTATCTCTTTACTTCCTTTTCCTAGTCAAATCTGTTAAGATTGCAAGTGAAATTACACAGCATCTCTTGTGAGATATCCAGTATTTTGCACAGACTCAGCTGTGGCCATTGGGGAGCTACAGAAATTCAAACAAAGGAGTCTATGGTGAAACACATGCAAAAGGGGAAAAGAATTAACGTATTTCTCAGGAAAACTTTTGTTTTGGATTTCTCAAATCATGTGAAACGCTGATATAAACGCTGAATAAATCATGATGTGAAACGCTGTACCTACTTGTTTTTACTCATCTTTTCCAAGCTCTTCAGTTACTTCTACCTCCACACAATTGTTTGAGAACACACCTATGTCAGATAAAAGAACTCCTATGGAAACAGCAGCATATTACATAGAATAAAATACAGAGATGGAAGATGGGAACTTTCCTGTGGGAGTTTACAGGTGATGCAGTGAGCTCTAAGTCAGAAATGGTGAAAGTTCTCGGATTCCATTGCCATTAATTTCTAAAGAAATATCTTTTGGGGTGAGGTTTTTGATGCGTGCTTGCAGTTCAGCAATCACCATTGCTGAGGTATCAAGAAGCCAGCAAATGAGATCCAGCAGCATTTTTAGGCTTCTCATTATCCAGGTGTGATTCAGGGGTGTTTCCGCCAGAAGTTTCACCCTGACCCACTTATGTTCTATTAACTGCCTCTTTGTATTCCAACTCCACTTCTCATCCAAGGGCCTCAAAATGTTTTTCACGTATTAGCATATCAGAACAATCCTATTTTGGAAGTAGGTAAGTACTGTAGAGGCACTTCACAAGTTCAGACAGAGATTAAATACCAGCAAGGCAGTCTCACAACAGACTAGTGCCAGAGACAGGATCCAGAACGCCCAGCTCCAACCCCTTCACTCTACACTCTACTCAAGACAAAACACTTTGAAGTAAGAAAGGGACTAAACTACATCTGATTCTAAGTTTAATGATTACATGGTTTACATGAGCAGGTTGAGCAATGGTACCTGCTATGAGATGCTCACTGCACTCAGCACTGTTTGCACATAAAAAGAAATCTTAGTACCAGGGCGTGTTGTTGAGTGCGCACATGCCAAAACAGTAAGTCAGTTAAGACATTGCATTTGAATAAGAACATTCCAATAGACGTAGCCAGAAATCCTTTCATTAATCCTCTCCAGAATTAGTACTTTAGCCAGTTAATGATTCTTCTACTGCACAGTAAGAGATACATACATCATGTAGATGGCAATTCTAAAGTGATCTGCAGAAGTGTGTTAAATGGAACAGTGGTTTTTTTTTAAGGGCTAGGAAGTAGCTTGAGGTTTTAAATGTAGATTCGTCCACCCTTTAAATTTATCTTCTCTTTTGAGAAACTGCTGGGAAGAGCCCAGCAGGTCTGGTGAATTCTCATCACTACCTGTTTGCACAGCCTCACATCACATGCTGCAGAACTGCACATATACTGGTAGGATCCCCTGAGGTTCGATAAGCACACTCTCAAAGCCAAAAGGGGAAATATAACACCTTCTCAGACAGAAACAAGAATGCATTTATTCAAACATAAATAGCTAGTAGCCATCAGATGTCAATGCTATTTTGATATAACGCTTCAACTATCTCTCTTACTATCCAAAGGTATTCCCAAGCCCTCAGGAAGCCTGAATTACTCAGCTATATTAAGAAGCCATCAAATTGAATTTTCTGATGCCTGTGTTTCCAGTTTGATCCATAATACGCTCTACTAAATATAAAAGCCCTTAATTCAAAGAGGACAACAGAATAAGAAAACCAAAGTCTATTCATAAGTAAGATACCCAGTGTCCATGCACAGGATTCAAAATGAGCTAAAACCTGAAGATGGCCCTACTGAAATTCTTCTGTAATGCACATGTCAATCATTTATATAACTCGGTCATAAAGAATAACTATGCTTTCTAGAAGATATGCTCTACTGAATCAAAGCTCTTGGAGTTTGACATGGGAGTTGTACATATGCAAACAGTTTTATGTAGGTTAGCCTGCAAAAGGGATTGAAGAGTAGACACAGCGCAGAACAGCAGCTCTCTCTAGACTACCAGAAGAAAAAGGGGTTTGCCACTGAGCAATCAACACACTACCATGTCAAGGCTCATTACTCAAACTGTCAGTCTAGCAATTCTTCATAGCAAATCAGGGAGCTAAGCAGAGATACGGGAAAAGGAAGCTGTACAAACAGAAAGGTGTTTTATCTCAATATCCTCTGATGCAGAAGTACCCACCAGACAGTTATTAAAAACCCAACACTGCTTCCAGCACTGACCAGGAAGTTTTACAGCATTACCTATTTCAACAGCACATGAGGTAAAAATGAGTGAGATTCCTGTCAATATCTACTTGTTCCCTAAACAATAAGGAGCAGAGCGGTCCCCAAAATCCTACCCCCCACCCCGCACACATTATAATGTGTGTGGGAGTAACTGACAGCTAGAATATTTAAGGGATTCTGAAACAGATACCCCAGAAATAAACATATGAAGATGCAAGTCCTCCTCCACACATTCCACAACCTGCAGCTAGAATTAAGTTCTTTATATCTCAGATGCTGTCAGTAAATGTGGAAGCCCCTTCTCTTCATAATCATAAAGGTAAATTGGACTGACTACTGAATGAAGTTATTAACTTACATGTTTATCTTACGGGTGTTGCAATGTTTTTCCCCCGACCTCCATTCTATTTTGGTTAAAATATACTTCTAGAATTGCCAAAACAGGCAGTGATAAAACATTACTTCCTACAACATCAGTAGCACAAGGCCTACGAACAGCTGTCAATTTGATTGATCTGAGCTTTCCCTGTTTTGAGTTGAAGCAACCAGAAGCTAATATAATCAACCAGTTTTATTTCAAGGTCATATGTACTTTATCCTTGTGTCTTGAAAACAAATAAAAATTCATCTGTGACTTTAAAGTACAAGTTACGTTAGAGAAATAGATGGTATTTCTCATATGTTGACATATGTGTGAAGTAGCAGCAGTACATAATCAAAGTGAAAAGTTCAGTAAAACAATAAAAAGTTCAGTCTAACAATAGAGGAAAGCTGTCTTCATTACAGCAGAGGCATGGAATAATCCAGGAATATACCTATTTTGACTCCTGGAAGAAGTCCAGTGTTGTAGCTGGTGGGTGGATAAGAAAAACAGGGGATAGCAGGTATTAGGTCACCTAATCCAAGCCCCAGGGAACACTGCTAACCTCAATTACTGCATCTTTTCTGACAGAAAATCTTAATATTTGTACAGATTTCACTTTTTCTGCTGCCTAAACAGGTCTCTGAAACTAGAGAGACAAAATCCCTACATCAGTTTATATTTAGTCTGTTAATTACTGGTGTGCCTATTACTCAGGAATATTGCTAAGTCAGTAAGATATTAGCGATCATTTTCCATTTTGTTGGTATCATCTAAGGTGTCTGGGCTCTCTCCAGTATTTTGATCACCTCTATCATATGTTGCCTGGCCTAGTTTCCATTTTCTGAAAGAAGCTGAGTGGGGGAAGGCTAAAGGATAATCTGGCTAAAGATAACTTGGCAAGCATGAATTTTGTCTTGCAAGCTATTAAAGGTATGTTACCTCAAAGAGCCACCTGGGATGAGGCGCATCCAGGAACTGTCAGAGACAAAAAGAAAGGCCACACTATATTTAAAAAGCACTATGATTTTGGCTCATGAGGTTTTCCCTTTTTTTAAGTGAAACAGTCTGCTTTAAGCAACTTGGAAATTAATGCTTAATAGTGATCGTCCAGTTATAATCCAAACAGTAACACCTTTTATGTTGTTAGAAAGCAAGCCTCTGCTGTCTTCTCTGCTACATAAGACTTCATAGAGCTTATTTGCTGTGGCATCTATTTCTTGGTACTTATACATAGCAGCCCTCCAGAACCTCTCATTTCACCAGAGGGGATCAGACAGGTGAATCCCATTGTGCAAATAACACAAAGCTGAACCAAGGACATTTCCACCTAAAAGCAGTAGAGGAATCTACAAACAGAAATATCACCTACATTTTACAGGAACTGGTACTTCCAGTTCCACCTGGGATGATGTTTTCATCATTAAAAAACAACCAATCAGAAACTAGAAATTTTATCGCACATAATAAAAGCATGGAATATCAAATGTTTGCAGTTTCCCATTCAAGTCACGATCAGCTTCAAAACATAGCTTTCAAATGGATATCATCTTTCAACTACTGAGCTAATAACCACTATTTTCTGCTGCAGTGTACTACAGATTTCCATAATTACTTGATCTCAGAATATATTCAGGTACTAACCATGTCCTTACTTAATTTCTATAACTTGTATTGAGATTATAAAGTGCTGCAAATGGAACAGGCTGAAATCTGAGGCTGGCAGTTACAGGAAAATACAGTGAGGAATACTTGTCCTAACTTAAATACTCCAAAAAGCATCATCATCTGCTCCCTCATTCTGTGGCATACTTTTCCATTATCAACATTTATCCCACATACTCTTGTATAACTTTTAAAGCAAGTGAATATTCCAAGCAATTCAGAGCTTCACATCTAAGTGGGCATTTTTCTGAAGCTAAGAAAACTCTTGTATATAGGTATATACATAGGTATACTCAAAATCTGCCCCAGTTCTGGAAAGAAAGCTACCAAAAGACACACTACTCATTAAAGATAACTTACACATCGGTTCTGATCTTTTAAATCACTAAGTTACCCAAGTCTGAAAGAATTTGAAACATCTCTTGGGAAAAAAAGTCCTAAATTTAAACACTTCTACCCGCAGGCCATCAGATAAACTTCTATAACAGCAGAAAGGATAGTTTCAAAATTTTCCTAAAAAAGAAAACACAGCCTTCTGAGATGATAGCAAACACAAGAAATGTCAGACTAAACATACATTTTTGAGAGAAGATGTAAGCAACTAAACATAGCATAGAAGTGCCATCTCACCCTTAAAGAACATCTACACAGTTCTGTTTGGAACACCGAAGTTAAACTGCATAACCAGGATCAGCTCAGCAACTGCTGCTTCACCTTCTTCCAGCAATGTACTTCAAAGAAGCAGGAGAATAGGTTCAATGTTGACTCTGGGTATCTGTTCCTTCCCTTCAGGTTATTTCTAGTTGCCTGGGGGGTTTGTTTGTTTCTTTTGGGTTTTTCTATTGTGGGGTTTTTATTTGGTTGTTTTTCTCTCCATGTTTCTCTTTGTATTTTAAAGATACATTACCTACTACATGCTTTAATATATTATGCTGCTGATCACAAGCAGGTGGTACTGTTACTGGCTTGTTATAATTGGTGTAGAGGTGAATAGAAATTAAGTCATTTGTTTTGTTATACCTTACACTTTCTCTTCACTGTTCCAGAACATTGGAAAAAAAGATGTGTATTGAACAGTTACTCTGCTTTCTACAGTACCAGATGAAGATGTGTAATATGTCTAAAATGTAAACCAATGTGCACACAGCAGGCTTTTCACACTACCCTAGCAATGTGTGCTGCAAAGAAGATGGTCCATGCTTGAAAAAAAAAAAAAAACACTTCTGAAATATATCTGATGAAGCAAGCTGGTTTAGGATGCATGGTGGAAAACATCTTAGTACTCCAAAAGGCACAAAACTGAGAATGAAGTTTCCAAACTGCTGTAAAAGCTAATTCTGTTATTTCAGTGGAAGTCATCTGTTTTTTGAAGGAAATAAAACATCCACACTGCCCACAGACTTCTGAGCATTTCTGAATGGCTCAGTACCTCAACATTTTAAATAATGCTTGAAAAAGGTTCAGTTTTGTTTCACAAACAAAAATAGGATGCTTTTACCAAAAAGTGACTTCTGAGTGTCAGGGCCATGGAAGGAATTCCCTGGCAGCTCACTTCTCCCATCCAGTGGGGCAGGATATAGAGCTCAACTCTTCCTGTAAGCATTGGTAATTGAACACCAGAAGCCATGGGACTGGAAAAGGACCACAGGCACAGAAGCAGAAAGTCTGTGTAGACTTCAAAAGGGATGACATGAGAGTGCCTGGGAGCTTTCCCATCACACAAATATTTGGCGTCTCCAAGACATTGACAACAATGTCTCCTATTCAACACAGAAGTCTGTTTTTACCTCTGGATACAGATGAGCTCAGGAATTGCTAACCATATTGAGGACTGTAAAAGTCTGTGAAAGGCAGCATAATAAATGATGCTTGAAATGGCATTTGTTGTATGGGAGTTCAGATGCTTACATGCTATCTTTCCCTTCTTGGTTTTGTATAAAATGTAAGGATCTGTCTCACGTCATACAGTACCTTAAGAATTTATAACATTTTGCTTCTGGTCTGATTGTCTGCAAGGAATCTCAGTTACCAGCAGGGGTTCCTTGAATTCACATGGCCAGGAGAAAGCAGTATCTGTGTAATACTCTGCTCCCAGTGTGCACATTAAACTGTTTTTTCTTGATTGAGGACACATTTCTTCCTTATCATCAGGCACTTTGGCACATTGCTTGTTCTGATATATATATAAGTATTGCACTCTGCCTTACTAGACGCATTAAAATTGTGTTTGACCATTCTTCTTGTTATACAATGCTCTGGCCCCTACAGCGGCTGCTTTAAGGAAAAAATGCAATACATGTGGCAATGAAAAGAAATCTGCAGTCTGGAAGAGGCTCTAAAGTACATCCTATATTTGCCCAAATCCATTTCTCTTTCCCTTGTTCTTCTGTAAGGCCTATAACACCTCTGTTAATTATTAAATAGCATTAATGACATCAAATAGGGTTATACACTTCATAGTCCATCTGCCCCTTCTCTCTCCACTTCCACCTGAGTCATATTGCTGAATGATGACATCAGTGTGTGACATAACCATTGCAGCTGATTGTGATCTTGTAAGTCCAAGTTCATGGCTTCACCCAGGGTCGAACAGAGGCTCTCTGCAGGCAGAGTAGGTTTCTGTTTTCTTAATGACAAAGTCTGTTGCAGGCCTGTTGTATGTGGTGACTGAAACAGTAGCTTGCATGGTTTTGCTACTTCTAATTCCAAGACCCGCAGTCTGAATACTAGCAATTAGCACTTTGCATCTTAAAAAAATCTTAGGTTCCCTTTGCTCATGGCAGGAGATACTGCTGTTTTCCATCCCTGTTCTGCAGACAGGTAGGGTTGAGGCAGGGGCAGGGTACCTAGGGTACTGCACATCAATAGCCAGAATTACCACCTGGCTTCTGGCTCCCTGGCCTTTGCTCATCTGTTGATCTATAAGGTGAGAGCTAACATTTTAGGGATTTAAATCTGAGACAGGGGTCTCTGCAATTTGCAGAAGCTCTCAACATGCCACAGGAGCAGGCCTGGTGACAACAGGCATTTGTTTGACACAGAAAAATGAGAGTGAAAATTGGCTGAGCAGTTTCTGATCACCAAAGTCCCTGCTGATAGCTTTGTGCTACTCTTGTTCAAATTCACAGGAAGAAACAGCATGGTGCTAATCACTGGTTAGAGAAGTTCTGGGAGAAGGCTGGTCAGCAGGGTGCTTGTATGAAGAGTGATGTGATGAAATGATAGGGAAATAGGTCTTTATGTTGACCCTTTTCCTCTCCATTCCAGTTGTGCAGAGCAGTTAAAAATGACCAGAAGCTTTCCTGGCAATCTCTGCCTAACAGTTTCGCTAATTTACATTTGTTTTCAAGGGTTCAGCATCATTGTCTTTAATAGGATGCCTTTGTCCGGGACTTGGTTGTGGCTGTTTATAAGGTCCCTACATTTATGGTCTCCTGTTTTCTTCCACCATACATAATGTCTTTTTGATTAGGACAATGTCCTTGAGTGCCCTGTGTTGCAAGAGGATGCATTATTATCACAAGTCTATTTTCAGCCAGTTTCCACCAGGTTTATTACACCCCGTGAATTCATTACACTCCAGCTCACCTGTGTTAGATGCATGTGGCAGTATTATCATCCTCCTTTCAGAGGGCAGGAGCAGGAGCCTGAGCTGCTCAGTTTTAAGTTCTAATGGCTGCTTATTTAATACAGTTGCATCTTCACCCATCCATACCAGTCATCTCCTTAAAAATCACCTCCATTATATCCATTCTGTTCTCCACTGCCAAACAAATCAATGCACCTCCAACAGATTGAGATTATGTCAGTGATCCTGAGGAATCATCGCACCCAGGTGCATCCAAGGGGATTAGTGGTTTTCCCCAGGGAGAAACGGCTGGCAATACTGGCCCCTCTTCTCATGACTCAGCAGCTCCACTCCAATTTTCCACTTCAAACACAGAACAGCAAGCTCTAAATCTTCCATGCCTGAGTGCAGAGTGGAGAGCCCAATACAAAGTTACATTTCACTTTGTACTGACAGATGGAAAGCTATAATAACATCCCTTTCTTCATGATGAGTGATGGGTTCCCACAACGCAGGAGAGATTTGGAGTGCCACTGCCTAGGCACAGGTGGTGCCAGGAGCTGGATGCTTGTGTGAGAATCCAGCGGATGTTGTTTGGTGTCTTGCCTTAAGTGAGAAGGTTGCCATCTGTTCCGTAGTGGTGGTGTCTCAGGCTGTTTGCAAATCCTCTCTGGTACCCCCAGAATGCTGGACATTGAAGCAGGCAAGGGGAGTGAAAGCCTTTAAATGGTCTAGGATAGATTTCAGGTTAATAGGAGGTCAGGGTGAGAAAGCATGCTTCTACTCCATTGCGCAAGTGAAGGAGACAAAGGATTTCACATGAGGGGTTGGTAGTTTTCAACAATATTAAATTTACTCTTAGGTGCTATTATGGGGCAACTGAACCAGCCGATGCTGAGCAGCCATAAGCATGAAAGAGACAGATCCGTAGGACCATAAAATACTGATAATCCTATGCCATAATGTTAATGAGCCTCAGTTTTTCATGCTTGCCATATGCAGCCCCCCTTATGGCTTTAGGAGACACTACCATATGTGTCAGAGGTCCAGAATCAGCCTATTTCCCATGTTGGAAGAGACTCCTTTCTGCAGAGAAAATTTGCAAGTTTGCCTGTAGGTCAAAATAAAACGTTTTTCCATCAAAGGAGCAAGCAGGATTTTGAAACAAATCAAGTTTAAGGGAAAAATTTTAATGTCACTGCCTTCTGCCCCTGACCAGTGACTTATATA
>JAVHNF010016601.1:0-12643 GCA_034783455.1 Micropsitta finschii | reverse complement strand
CAGTTTTTTATTGTCAGTACAGTCTGATTCTGGAGGAAATCTGTGGCTCTTAAAATAATAAATATGGCAAGACTTAGGATAGACGGATGAGTTGTGGCGACACTGATGTCTCAGACGTCACTGCTTGGTCGTGTGCTTGCTTATTTGTTTGTATAACCACAGCTATAAAAGGAAAAAGGTTTTCAGTGTAAAAATCTCAAACCTTCCGTTGTTTACTGAGATTTTTATTATAGGCCTGAAGGTAGATGTTTTAGGAAGTTGAAGGATATGAATAGGAATTTAAATGGTAAAGCTTCTGTTTGTTGTGACCCTCACAGAATTTAAGGACAGCAGTGCTAGCTGGGAGCTGGGATGCCTGGTGTGAAATCATGAGATGCACTGGGAGAATGCATCTTTTTTTGCCTGGAGGGAGTGAGGGGAAAGGAGTAAACAGGACAAGCCTGCTAGCTTTCCCTTCTCTTCCTTTCTGTCACACAAGTAAGATCTGTGTGCGCATCTCAAGCTGATCTGTGGAAACAACATGAGAATCTCCACAGCAGCCTGTCATGCTAGTAATTCTGTAGATCCCTGTCATCCTTACAGGTGTTTTCCATGATCTTAAATAGTAACACTATATAATAAGGCAAAAAGCAGAGGATGTTAGTACAGCAATATTTGGGGGAAGCAGCAGCATGAGCAGATTGCATTGAATCATTTGTTATGCCATATGTTATCAAACTGGCTCCCAGCTAATGCAGGCTGACTGCAGCTATTCTCATCAGCATGGGGGCTTTTGGCCACATGTGTAACCAGTGTCACTCAGTCCTGAGGACCCAGTCTCAATTGCCCATTATAAACTTCCTGTATGATATCCATTGTGTTTCCTTTTTTCCAGATGAATTCCTATTCACCTCCCTTTCACACACACTGCTTCCTCATGCACGCATTGGAAGTTTGCACTATTTTACACAACCAGACCTACTTGAACACTAGCCTTTAGCCATCTGTTCATTTCTTTGTGTCGATTAAATCTATGTGAATTAAACAGACCTTTGGCACTGCAGAGAGGAAAAGATATATATTTAGAATAAGTAGGAAAAACTTGCTGCTTTAAGGAGGTTTTCACAACATCCACTTTAGGTCATCATCCTAGGTCTATTAAATCACTTCTTCCGGGAGGTGCCTGTTTTTCTCCCTTTACTATATAAGGAGTTTGTGCTTCTAACTTTGGTTTTCCTGAATCACACTGAGGTTAGGCACATAAGGTAGCTAAGTGCAGACAGAGAAAATATCTTACAAACATTTAAAATACATATAGGTCACAGATCAGCACAGTGGATCTATTGAGATTGCAAAGACAAGCATAGAAAATGGGGAAATGTCAAAATCAAGCTTTTCTAAACACATCCAGTTCACACTGCTTCTGAATATGCATGGTAATAGTCTTAATTAATCATACACTGATTTTTTTGTTAGCTTTTCTGTCTTATTCAGTGCACAAACTGAACCAGTTTTGGGAGCTCTTTAGAATTGTGTGGTGAAATGATTTATACACAGGATTTGGTCTTCCTGAAAAAGTATAAAATGTGGGTAAGATCCTTGAATGCAGTCAGGGTGAATTGCACAGGCTTTTTGATACCTGATTTTTCAGCCTTTGTGATTTTTCACCTAGTTAGCATGGGCAGTACCTTGACTTTTCAGAAAGAAATGGAGAAACAAATTTCAGCCCAAAGCACTGTACTGATACACATTTAGACCACCAGCAGATTTGGGACCTTTGGATTCAACACATGGATCAGTGCTACTTGAGTGCAGGAGAAAGCCAGTAGCATTATTAGGTTTTCATTGCTATTTGAATTCAGACAAAATATATGTGATTTGGGGAATTCATATGTACACTTTTTCAAGCAGTGCAACTGCAGGAACAAGTATGTGATATGTAAGCTGTGTTACAGTGGTATTTAGCTTCCCTTTTTAAAGACTAAACGCTGCCTGCCTGGTCTTTGTCTTGACCTGACCACAGGCTCCTGTTTCTAATTGCTGAGTGATATCCCATACTCTGGTTATTATGGAAGCTGTGGTTGTATTTGCACAGTACTGCAAATACATGATTATCATATGCATTAGGAAGATTGAGGATGAAGTTGCTATATAAATGTGACGAATGCATGCGGACTTGCAACATTCAAATTACATTTTAGAATAGTCTTACAGGTTAGATTTCAATACACCCTTTGAATGGAAGTCTCCTTGCTGAGGACATAACAGCAAGTGACATACTTGCTGTCTTAGAGTGTATGTCTATTGAGTCTTCAATTGTATTGTCATGCCTATGGGCTGTATTTAAGCAAAGTGTCCTTGCTGTTGTGCTCTCAACAGTCTTCACTGCTTCTGAAGTCTGCCCCATGTCTCTGTCTTCAGTACCTGCCTTGAGCTTCTCCCTTCACGGCTCTTCTGCCTCCTGTTCTTTCCTTCTCCTGTTTTTTGTGAGCTATCTGGCAGTATGGATTGTTTGGAGTTCAGTCCATATGGGCATGTGGAAACTTTTGTTTAAAAATAAATCTAGGGATCTTCATATACTTTATGGTGCCAATCAATAAGATTGATAGTGATGAGATTCTTCCTAGCACCAGAAACCTAATCAAAAAGTGTTTTGTATTGATCCAGGGGAGGAAATCAGTGCTGCAAGTATGATTGAAGTCATCAGTTACTTGGTGACAGGATTCAGAAGGAGAGCATGAAATAGGGTGAGAATCCAGATATTTTCTGTGCTTGAAATCACTTGTTCAGAGCATCAAAAAACTTCACTTAGGTTCCAGAAAGATGATGTGTGGTTTAAATCATTGACCTGAAAAAAAGGCAATAAAAAGACTTTGGAAGATAAGCTGGATGTTTTTCCACCCTTTTGAATTTGTGCCTCAAATGAGCAAAGGTACACTACTGTTCTCTTTGCATCATAGCAGTGTGCCTAGTGTTCTTTGCTGCCATTTGTTTTTCTCTCTGTCTTCTCACTCAGCTACAGTATGTTCATCCTGATGGGGACTAATCAGATGGCCATTTGTTAGGGATGTTTTCCAGGAAGCTGAGTTCAGCTGGGCATAAGCAACATTTGTTGTATACACTAATTGGAAACAAACTTATAAAAATTTTACTTGCCAGAAGTAGTGTTGGCAAGTACAGGAGATTTAACAGCATCCAACAAGTGTTACTCTTTCAGCTGTAGTCTTATGCATCACCAAACAAGTAAATTATGAAGGCAGTTCTGATGAAAGGCAATTAATGTCACTGGATTTCTTGCATTTTATTTACTGTGATTTTTCTAGTCTTCTCAAGTTACTTAAATCAGGATGTTGCTGGGAACAGTTGTCTATATATACATCATCTGTGTGTGTTCTGCCTTATTGGTCACTATAGCAATGAAGTTGTACCTTGTAGGTGGTGGAGCAGCCTCCTAAGGCAGGGTGCAGACTTTACCCTGTGCAAAATGTCAAATTGACTTGGATGTGGAAGTAAAAAAGCAGTGTGGTGTAATGGATGGAGTAGAGAACTAGGAGCTGGTAACCCCTGAATTCTGTGACTTGCCACAGACTTACTCCATGTAATTTGGTTATGGAATTTTTTTAAATCAGTGGCATCCCAGTTTGTGTTTCACAGTGAGCAATAAATATGGGCATAATTTTGAATTCCCAGGCAATAGCATGTATCATGGATGCCTGATTGCTGGAGTGCAGCTATGCAAATAGCCTAGGCTGCCGGTTGGAATCAGCAGCCCTGCAGGAGAATAGACATAGTAGACGACTCTGGTCTCTGCACCTGTGAAAGGGAATAAAACCTGCCTTTGCCTCTAGGTTGCTTTGAGGCTTTCTTTAGTGCTTGTATATTTTCTGTTTGATCCTGTCCATGGAAAAATATATATATAAATATATATAAATAAATATGCCAGCTCCAGAAGACCCTGTCAAAATGATGAACAGGTGGTTTGGTCACCCTTTTCTCCTTTGTGAGTTCTTTTCATCCAAGTGGTAGGGATCTGGTGGTTAAGCACATGCCAGTAGTGGTAATTAAATACTAATCTGTAGCTGCCACAGCAGGTTTTGTCAATTTGCCTGTCTCTCTCAGGTTTAATACTTTAAGGTTTAAGGGCAAGTTGGCGTAACAGAGAAGAATGTGAGATGGATTTCAAAGCTCCATCCAGCACTTCACAAATGCTTTTTGAGGTTTTAGGACCTGGCAAACTTTGCTTAATGATGATGTCTTGGCATAACTATCTGAAGAAGCCATTATTTTACTAACACTGCTGTTTTAATCTTTTGAGGCCCTCTGACCTGTTAAATATGCCTGTGATCTATAAATGTGTAATCCAGCCCCTCTTCTTTGAAATCATCTCTCCTTTTGTGTGAGGGACTGTTCTGAAGATCAGAAACCTGTAAACTTCTTATCCATTTCCAGTGGGAAATAAGTAATTTGCTGAAAAAATCCTTTGACCTCCTGGCATGACAACGTTCCCCAGCCTCCCTGAATCTCTTCTTTCGGATTTAAATGTTCATTCTGCTCAGTTTCTGTCGGAGTCATTGTGGCACTGTCTGGCAGATACCTCGCTGACGTTTTACCAGTGTGTGTTCACTCAGTAATATGGTTGTAGGGATGAAATACAGTGATCTTGGCATGGTTGTAAATGGGTTGTTGCGTATTTTTTTTCATCGAAATAGGTCGTTGTAGACAGAGCTGCAACTTCTGACTTTGAAAGTTCTCATCAACAGAAACTAAAACCAACCTAAGAGACAAAATTGCCCTTTTCCAGTAGGAGAACAGCTGGATAAAAATGTTTGTTAGAGAGGGTGTTGTTATTTCTCAGTGTTTTTTTCCTCATAGTGCTACAATGGCAGACAGATCTATTGCTCTTCTTTGTGGTTGGGAATGGAATAGTTCTGCACAGCCGTATTGATTAACAGGTCACCTCTAGGTTGTTCTTAAGTGACTAGAAGATAATACTTTAAATACTTTTAACCCTGGGGGCAGCTAAGCACCACCCAGCCACTTGCTCACTCCCCCCCATGGTGGGATGGGGGAGAGAATTGGAAGAGCAGAAGTAAGAAGACTCATGAGCTGAATAAGTCAAAAGCTGTTGTAAGTGCTTTGCAGTGTTTTGCATCAGCAGAGGGGCAGTAGGAATCCCCAATGTCCCCCAGTGCCTGTGCCTGAACAGGACATTCGACATGGGGTTGAGGAAGGTGCTCAGCCACATCCCTGTGAACTCATCCCTGCACCATTGGGCTTGCTACCCTTTGCATGAAGTCCTGGAAGCCTTTGGTGTTGGATAATCCGTGAGAAGGCGTTTTGCGCATTTGAACCTTTCTGCCACCCCAGCCCCCTGATAAACCAGACTGGGAGAGAATCAGTTGTTCCTGGATTGGTTTTTGGCATTTGATGGTGTAGGCATCCCATACCAGCTGTGTCTGCCACTTAGTGATCCCAGACCCAAGGATGAGGCGGGTGGTTTGGAGTTACACAGCTGCTGCTCTTCATCTTTCTCTGACATGTTTCTTGTTTGTACTTTGGCTCCTCTGATGAGAGCGGGGTGACCTTGGGAGACTGACAGTTACCAGAGCTTAACTGTCTAGCATGGAAGCAGTTACAGGTTGCATCTTCTAAAAAGGTGGAATTTATGTGCAGTCAGTTGCAGACTGACAAAATGCCAGGGACCTGCAGTGGGACCTTGCGAGACTCCAACTTTTACAGCTATTGGAGGCTGCTCAGGCAATTTAAGTTTTATCCTCATTTAGACTGTACCTACGAGTGCTGTGTCGTGCTTGCCATCCCCATCCTCATCAGCACCCAGCCCTGCACCACGCTGTCTGACAGGCTCCTCAGCCCTTGTGTGACTGACAGATTTGAGGCTGGGGAGAGGATTGTTTTCCTTTCTACCACTGCAATAAATAAAAGTTAGAGGAAAAGTGGTGATTGTGGCTAGGAATGATGACTTTGCCTCTGGAGAGCTAGTAGTTAACATTGACAAATTAGATGAGTGAATTAAATGCCTTGTTTAACTTGAGTAGTGCTCAGCTAAACTGATAGATTGTACTTTCAGAAAAGTGAAAAATAAAACTGGAGTGTGTCATTTTTTTGTTGGCATCTTGTCGAAGACGAGCATCTTGCTTAGACTTTGAAAAAGTTTTTGGTAGCATCATTAATGTCAGTACTGTGGAAGAAATGTCTTTGAAAAGTGAAATTTAGCTATCTGCTGGAATCTTGGCTAAAGAGCTAATTAAAGTATAGTGGGTTTCTGTGTAATAAGATTGCCGTAATTCTGCTCTTTGTACTAAGCAAACTTTTGAGGCTTTAAGGTAGCAAAATAGGCAAATGTTACTTTCAAGTCAGCAGTCTATTACCCGAGGCATAGTTTGCTTGTTCTGAGTCTTTTAATATCAGTAAGAATGTGGCCAACTGCTTTACCCCCCAATGCCCTGATGCTTTCATCTCTTCCAGTGCTCACTCACTGGAACTGTGCTCTTCTGGTTGTAGATCGTAAATTGACCTGAACGTGTTTGCTTGCTGCATGACCAGATTGAGAATGGTGTCCCTTACATGATCTGTGTCTTGTTTGAACTGAACCATCATAGGCAGCTGTTGTTTGCCACCATAACCTGTCACCAGCTCAACCCCTCTCGCACGTAGGGGAACTGTTAGCAGGGAAGTGGAGCTGGCAGGGGGTGATGTTCAGGTCTATAGTAAACACTTCTTCTGCAGGAAATGTCATGGGCTTCCTGCAGTGAAACTCTCCCTGTGCTTTTGCAGTGGGCTTTGTAGAGTTCTGGGTTTTCTTGTCCCTCTTGCTCTGAAACAAATGGAGCGTGCTCCTAATCCATTGGTGCAAAGTGAAATAGAGTCACTTAAATTGCCTTCCAGTACAGCGTTATGAATTGAAACACACATGAAACACTTATAGTCAAATTTCTTTCCATGACTTAGTGGAGGGAACACACATTTGCACCTGGTAGATGGTGATTCCAGAAACTGCTCCATTACAATTGTCTCTGAGTAAGCACTAAGTAAAGCCAAGCTTCCATAAGGGGAGTTCTTTCCTGTGGAATGGGTAGGCTATGAAGATTGCAGATTGAAATGGGTAAGTTTAAACCTTACCGAATCACTTCTTTATGTGCTCAAGCATTAGAAGACTTGCTGGAATGAACAATTACCTGAGTGAAAATACTCTATGTAAAAAAGAAAAAAAGTACATAAATGAGCTAAAGCAAAACAAAATCCCCCTTGCATTTTAAAGGAGAGCTGTGTTAAAAAAACTGCAGGCTTCGTTTGAAGCTTTAGAAATTTCCATCACTAGTTCATGCCTCTTAGTAGCAGGATTCTGGCATTTGTGTGATAAGATGAAGGCTGTATAATGTAATTTTAATTTGTGAGGAAGGAGCTTTTCATTATTTCAGATTATTTCTGCTTTGAAACATGGGGTTAATGAGCATATATCAAGGCTCTGTAGTTTAGGGCAGCTACTACGGTTCATCCAATTTAGAGAGACAAAAAGAAATAAAAGGAAAGTGGAATTAGCACAGGGAAATTATACAGATGTGCGAATGACAGCTTCTGAATGCTTAGTGTGAAATTTCTGTT
The DNA here is from genome assembly GCA_034783455.1 of Micropsitta finschii. NCBI lineage: Eukaryota > Metazoa > Chordata > Aves > Psittaciformes > Psittacidae > Micropsitta > Micropsitta finschii. The sequence goes on along the minus strand of JAVHNF010016601.1, from coordinate 5,041 downwards.
CAAGGTTCATGCACCAACCTCAAGGGATAGAGCATTTTGAAATGATTAGCTCTTCACATAGTAAACCCTTCTTCCTTGCAGTCATGGCAACGACTCAGAACTACTTCTTTTCCCATCTCCTGTACCTTGGCAACAGGAGTGCTGCAGGTTTTTAATCTATTTCTGGTTGGCTCTTCAACTGCCCAATGCAAATTGTGAGTTAAGGTAACTTTTACAAATATAATGACCTATTTTAACATGAGAAAGGAGAGCTGCAAACTGAGAAATCTGATAGTGACCTGGCTTGGTTAGTCTTACCCCTCAGGATGCAGCAGGAGAGATGAATTTTGCCTGGTTTGGAGCCACATTTGATGGCAAAAAGGAAACTAAAATTGGCACAGTTAATACTTGAATGTGGAACAGGATGAAACCTACATATCTCCTACAGTTTTATAGTAAGGAGTCAGGGTTGGTTTTTTTTTGTTTTGCTTTAGTTTTCTAAATTGTCTATTCCTTTCCTGAATGCTTTCCCAGTACCTGTGCAGCAGTCTCTCAAGTTCTGAAATTAGTCTGGGCTTAGTAACTGGTGGAGTGCTGGTATTTCCATGTAAAGTTACGTTACTAAGTGTGTTACCTGAATGGAGACTGAAACATAATTAGAAAGCCATTGGGCTGTTGCCCCATTAAATGTACATTTCTGTGAGCCAAGCAAAGCATTTTTGTCATCTTATGAGATAAGTGTTCTTCTGGATTCCTCTCAAACCGTTTATTAAAATGTTATCACTTGTCTTGGGTGTGAATTTTCAACAGCTAAAAGACAGTTTTCTGGCATCTACAAACAGGGAGCAGAGTTGAAGCAGAAGACTCGTTTTTGGTATAAATAAGGTTTTTTTCTTCTTCTTGCTGTTTGTCATTTGGAGAGAGAAATATCTTTAAGTTGAAGGCTATCATACAGAGACACGGTGTTAACTTACATGATTCCAACTTGACCAAAGAAAAGAAGGATTTCTCAGGCTGTCCTACCACACTCTTTGGAGAGAAAAGCCTTCCACAACTTTTTAATTTGATTTCCTAGGATGATCACTGCATCCTTCTGAGAAGATGTCATAGTGGATTTAAAACATAACACCTTTTCTGTCAGTGGTTTTTGGATCAACAGGTTAACAAATTAAGATGGCATTATTCCCTTGATTTCCTTACATATATGTTTAAATCATAGTTTAGGTAATTTCCTGCTTACTGTAAAGGAGTAAAGAGGGAAAAGTCAGCTGCTGCTATTAAGGTAAATTTGAGAAAAGAGCAGCCAGAAGTAAAAAGATAGCCTGGAGCCCATTGTCAATAATAAGGCGGCAAGAAACCAGTGTTGCCTCCTGCACTTCTGCATTTCCAAGTGCCTTCACCATCCCCTTCTCCTTCAGAAATGGTGTGAGGCAAGTGGTGTGGAGTCTGCTTTCTGAAGAAGGAGACAGTTTTGCATTCCAAGACTGCAAGTCTGACATCTTCCGCAAGATCTTACACTTAAATAAGTCAGGTTTGTTTATATATATTTCTCTTCAGTCTTTGTAGTTGGAACAAAGGCTTCAAAGACTGGCCTTGTTTGTATGGTCAATGCAGAACGTTGCTTCATTACAGAGGATCTACACCTTCCCTATAAACCTCAAGCTTTTTTCTCCAGTTTTGGCCAGTATACTGCTTAAAGTCCCTGACGTGTGCTTGGCAGTGTGAGACAAGTGGCAAGAGCATTAACTTCTTTGAATAAATCAGATAATCTGAGCCAGATATTCAAGATTAACTGCATGACTGAAACTGGGGTTTATTAGTGGTTGAATCGAACCTTTTAATTTGTATCTACTAAAAGCACCACGAAAGGTAATGGTAATGTTGCTAAGGAACTGTTTACCTGCCAGATGTATCTGTATGATGCATGAGGTGACCATGGGAACCAATTTGGTGGCAATTATTTAAAGAAAACCTTATAGTGAAATGCTTATTGCATGTATGCTAAATATTTCTGCAGTTGCATTTGAAAAAGCTTGTTCTGGGGAAAAGGCATAATAATGCATTTAGAGAGAAGGGTGAGCATAGGTCCTGCGTAAAAAATACATTACCAGAGCCAGTTTTTTTGATGTATATTTTATAAATCCTTGTTTTGAAAATAAATAGGAAATCTGTATTGGGTTGTCAGCATTGTGCCAGTTGAAGACAGATTGGGGGTGTGTGTGTGTGTATTTCCAGGAGACTCAGCCTTTTGCCTGACTTCATTTTTCTTAAAAAATTAATTAGAGGTTGCTGTATTCCCCCCAGAGAACTTATTAACTGTGTCTTTCTCTCCAAAGAGTTCTTGGTTCTCATGAGATAAAGTGCCTCTGGCTAAAAGCTGCTGATTCCATTTCTGATTCATAAAGAAAATTTTTAAGCTTATTTTTATCCTTACTGACACTTTCCATGAGTGATAACTAATAGCACTAGGTTAGGATCAAGGTTCTTATGATATTGTCTTATAAAGGAAGCATATGCTGCACAAATAGATTCTTCAGGGGCTGAATTTTACTTGGAAGGTTATGTACAAAGATTATTTTCAAGCATATATGGCAAATTCCAGGAAAAAAAATTCAAATTTGATGTGAACATTGAAACTATGGGAAAACCTCCTATTGTTTGAAAGAATTTTTATGGAGTATGTTTACTTACAAGTTGCTTTCAGGATGCTACCGAAATACATTTGCCAGTAGTATTCTACCATAAATCCATTATGGTACCATTACCATTTTAAAGCAGTAATTAAATATATAGGAAATCTGACATAATAGCTGGTGTAAGATTGTATTAGACTTTGTTTATTTTTCCAGTTGTGGACTGGCTGACAACTGCCATCTGTATCTATGTGGAGCAGAAAAGAAAAGATCATTATAAAGAATTTATAGTGGCAGGTAGAGTTTGTTTGGATAATAAAAGACATCTCAGTATAAATAAAAGAGGGCTGAGAATGACTGTGTTTCAGACGAGAAAATTGAAGGTCTTTAGGGTTCTGGGTGAACACTTATATGGCTCTGCTTTTAAAAAGATTGAGATTATTTCATCCTTAAATGACTGTAATCAGGCTTGCTGTATATATTTGCTTCTAAGCCACTCCAGGTTGCATGGTTCAGTCTCACTCTGTCTCTCTGCAGCCCTCAGACCTAGAGTGATGTCATACCAGTGCAGAGTGAATCAGTGTCTTACAGAAAGAGGCTTCTTGTGCGTGTTCATTTACAGACACTGCGACTCATGCTGGGGCTTTACTTGCAAGCACATACCACAATAAGGATATTTTCAGGGCCTGTGACAACTCAGATTAGTTAGATGTATTGTTTTGCAAAACAAATATATTTATGCACATAATTCACACTGGGGCTGGAAATCATGTCCAAGTATAGCAAACAGGCTTTTTCTGTACTTGCATTTGTATTTGTACATACTTGTACTTGTATTTGTACTTGTATATCTGAAGGTATTTTAGAATCGCAGAGAAAAGAATCCAGACAATTGCAGTGGAAGGATAATCAGGTAGACAGTAAAGTTTTTCAAAAGGTACTGTTTGAATGCCATGGCCCATAAATTCAAATAAATAGCTTTAATTTGTATTGTAAAAGCAAATCAGAAGTTGGCAATATATTTAGCATCTCTGCTAAACAAGTTGTCTTTTTTATTTTACCTATGGTCCAGTGGCTTCTGGGGTCAGTCCCATTTTCAGTTTCAGGTGGTAAAGAGGACCAAATACTGCTTTTCTCCCAGTTAGCTTCACTGTGTTCACTCTGAAATAACACAGCAGAGAAGTCAAGTTCTTTCTTACTCTGGGAAATTTAACATTTTTCAGTGCTATAAGCCCCCCTTTGGAACAGGATTGTGATACACTGCTGGAACTGAGTTACTTGAAAGTCTCTGAGTTTACCTGCTTTCACCATCATTATGTCTACTGGGAGCTTGCGCTATCTGAGCTAGTGTTCAGTGCTGCTTTGTGCTAGTTGGAAGGTCTGGGTTTAATTTATTTAACACAGTGCATGTCTCTATACTGTATACTTTAAAAGAACATATATTATGTATTTTTCCTGTAGACAGACTCATTCCTCTTCAAGTCCTGTATGGCAGTTTCTTTATAAGGCACAAATTAGAAGAGATTCTTGTAAACAGTGTAATGACCCATCTGATTGCTAAAGGCTTAATTCAAACTTCTGCTTGTCTTTCAGACACCCCGGACCTGTGAAAACTTTATCAAATTGTGCAAGAAGAACTATTATGATGGAACAATTTTTCACAGATCAATTCGTAATTTTGTGGTGAGTATTGAAGAGATCCTGTGTAATGCACAATATGTGATGTCCTCAGCTATTTATTTAGTTAATTCAGTTTTAGTTACTTCTATGCACGACCATTTGCAATAGATATATATTAAATATACCATCAGAATTAGGATTGTCCTAACTTACTAGATTTGTACTTACTAATCTACTAACAACTGTCTCTGACTAATATTGTCACTTGGAGCATCACTGCATTTAGTAGTGCTTTGCTGGCATTCCAGACAAAGCCTTTGAGAGTCATTGCTTTGGCAGAGCTCTTGTTATCTTCCCCAAGCTGTGGGTGGGTGGTTAATGAACAGAAGGGGGAGAGAGAGAGAGGGAGGGAAATGCTAATTTGTATAAGTAATACTGTGGCCTGTTGAAATCCCATTCAGGTGAAACTTTAGAAAGCAGCTGAATGTCTGATTCAGGTTGTGGTACTAGGATACTGTCAGATTATCCTTCGCTGAGTGTGCTCCAGGACAAGGTGCCCAGGCTTTCTTTGTGAAGGAGTGAAAGAGCACCTAGTGAACCAGAAAGTTGACTTTGGTATTTAAAGATCTTTACTTATATAGGTACAGTATTTCCTGATTGCCTTGATTTCAGTAAGGCATTTGATACTGTCTCCAGTAGCATCCTCATAGACAAGCTAAGGAAGTGTGGACTTGATCAGGTAGTGAGGTGGATCAAGAACTGGTTGAAAGGAAGAAGGCAGAGAGTTGTGGTCAATGGGGCAGAATCTA
>JAVHNF010016595.1:0-12078 GCA_034783455.1 Micropsitta finschii | reverse complement strand
CTGCCCACATCTGTCAGGCGGTGCTCGTCATCATCCCACCTGCCATACGCCAAGTCAATGCCACCCACAAATGCCACAGACTGGTCAACAATGACAAGCTTCTCGTGGTGAGCCCAGAGGTACACGGAGGAGGACACATGGTCTGGGTGTCTCATCACCTGGTGAGAAAAGTCAGCACTTAAGCTCAGTGTCACAACCCAATTTGCATCCCTCCAGCCAGATCTGCCCAGCTTGGTTTTGGCTGCTCAGGACGATGGGGAGACACTGGAGTTTTTAAAGATGCATCCACACAGACTGCTTAATTACTGAAAATACATGACTCTCCTACTTCTTGGGCTCAGCCTTACTGGCAGGCAGGTGCTTCCCATTAATGTAGGTATTCCCGAGCAGCAACTGTCACTGATGTTGGGATAACAACGGTGTTCATAAGAGGACAATGGTCAAAGGAACTTGACAACAACAAATAAAATCATACTTTCAGTAGAGTTGTAATAGCTGAGCTTTCAAACACAAGCCTGCTCTTAAAGAAAACAACATATTGGCGATCTGACTCACTACTTTGGTTGTTGCTACTACATAAGTAAAATGAGAAGTTGGCTGTTTTTTTTTCCCCAGCAAGCTGCTTGGCTTTTGTTTATGAGATTCTTTTTGACACGTGTTTATGACAAACTAATTTCTGTATCTAAGCATACAGTATATATATTTTGTTAGAGCAATTAGACCAGCTTCCTGGGGAAAAAAATACAGTTTCACCTGGCTGCTCCCAGAACCTGCTACACAGCTAGTATACATCTTCCAGTTACACCTTCCAGTCTTGCTGAGAAGATGACAGTGAATGGATGCTGCCCTTCACTGTGATGACTGATCAAGTGACAATAAATCTATTATTCTAGCAGCTTGTTAGCCACCCTCGTGCACAACATATATATTATTGCTCATTAAAATGTGTATGTCTCAGATTTCAAGAGACTAGATCTAGCCTTATTTACTGGTGTGTCTGCCACAGCTCATTTTCTGCTTGGTGGCAGCTCAGCAGAGTAACAGCACAGGACAGTGCAATGCTGTTCATTTATGATGGGAACTTAAATGCCCAGCATTGACTCTTGTCATCTACATTTCAATAGAAACACTGAAATGAGACATTCTCAAATTGTAATTTGCCATTTGATGTAATCCTATTAGCTTCTCACACAAAATACGTTTCCTGTAAATTAGATGAATAGCTGCTTTGGCAAGTCTAAACTAAGCAATTTTATGTTCAATTATAAAGTAAAAAAATGAAGTTGCCAGATGTGGTAATCACTGTATGTCTTCTCAGACTACGACCACTGTACCAGTTCACACTCATGTCAGTGTGAGGGTCAGCACTATCAAAAACAAAGAAATGCAAATGTGTTTCATACAGCTGCTCAATGCAGAATTACCTTAATGTTTGGATGGAGATGCATAAGCGTCCGCTTGCTATATTCACTGTTGATACCTAGGGCAAGCTCCACCTCTTTGTACAGCATCACAAAAATCCTCACCCCTTGTTGCTGTCAGAAACAAAGAGAAAAACATGCTATGCAGGTATATGAATGGATACAGTCCAATTCCAAAGTGAGGAGAAACCATGGTGAGCCCACAGCATGCAAAGACCCGTACTTCTCAGTAACTCTCCAGCTCAGTACCTGGATTCAAGAGCTGAGCTATGTCAAAACCCATCATTCGTACTGTACCCCTTTTTAAACTTCCTCTGAGGTAAGATTTTGCAAACATGATTCGCTCCACATTTAATCATGTGGCACACATCCACTGAAGCTCAGTTTTCTGCTGCTTCATGTTGCCCTGGGGTTTGCTTGCAGTTAAAAAGCTCTGCAAGACAATACCAGTGCAGTCATACAGACATCTCTCTTCTGAAGGGGATGCAATCAGCTCAATGCCAATAAACAAGTTCTTTCTGCTGCTAGAGCTAAACGAGCTGCTGGAGTATAAAGAGCAGTGCTACAAGGATGGTCTTTTAGTGACCAGAATGGTATCCACAGTAGGATTTCTAAGGACACTTGTTAAAGCACTTTTAGTGCTCCCAAGTATTTCCCAAACCTCAGCAGATGCTGGTCACACACTGGACACCTTGAGTTGCCATAAATCAGCATGGTTTAAAATCCTGCAGTGGAGTTTGCCAGCTGAAACTTCACACAACCTTTCAAGTTCCTATTCCCATAAAGCTGCTTCTGAGAGCTTAGGCAGTCTCCAAATTGCGGATGTTATTCTGCTCTCCACTACACCCAGAGAACTCCAAGGCAGCACCATACATACAAAAAGGACAGCTTTACCACATACCTAGACACTAACTTGCTGACCACCCTGTCAAGTCAAAGAAATGCCACAAATGAAAGAGCTGGTAAGTATTTCCAGAAACTAACCTTAAAACGCTCCTCACTCTTACAAGGTATTTGTAGGAAAATCACATCAAAATGACAAAGATAAATTCTCCACCCAGTGGGCATGCCCCATGGCCATGTTTCATTTGCCAGAAAATGACTACTTCCAAATCAACACCAGACACAAAAAACATTATGTTTTCTTCTAGGAATATGGAGGGGTGAGGACTGTGCTGGTCTGGAAGGGCAGGGTGTCAAAGGCTAATTCAACTTGTCCACCTGGAATCCTGCCCTTCTACCACACCAAGAGTTCAAGAGTCTTCCCATCCGTGCTTTGCTTTCTGAGTCACTGCTTGCATGGGGCAAACTACCATTCCTAGCACTGGTGTTATCACAGGTTGGGTGAACAACTGAAGTACAGCTCACATTCATAAACACCTCACACTTGGCTTCTCTATCTGCCTCATTTGGCTCCATGAAACATGTTCTCTAGAGTCTGGATCCAGATGCTCTATTGGAAAGCACAGTACAACCAGCAACAAAACGAACTGTTCACTGAGATGAAAATGCTTAAAAAGAAACAGAGCTAGCAGTTGCTTGCTCACATCTTAAAGTGCTGCAGAAGAAAGAAAAGCATGTAACAGCACAGAACTGACCAAGAGAGCCAGGAAAGGCATCAGGTCAACATCAGGTCAACAGGAGGAACAGCGGAGGAAAAATTAAAACAGAGGGGAAAAAGCCTTACGAAGTTTATACAGTAAGCATTTGCTTACTTAACACAAGCACGTATTAACTCAGACACACAACTTTTCTAACCATAAGTTATCCCTTTAAATAAAAATAAGACAACACAAAAACCTTTCAAGCTTTGGCCTTATATGCTGCACTAAAATTTATTATTACAGATGGTAGCAAAGAGCTATAGCATGAAGAGCTTTGGGTAGTATGGCCCGGGCAGGACAAAGGCAAGAGGGGCTCCACCACGGGTAAGGGGGCTGAAAAGCACCAGGATGATGTTTATGTCAACAGGCACTTCTTTATTACAGCAAGGAACAATGTGTGAGCAGCCAGAAAATCAGTTCTTTGGTGCTTAGTTTTAGCTAGGACCTTTGCAATCTATCAAGTATGGAAAACATGAGATAGCATGAACCTCTGAATGATGCCAAGTGACTTTTTGCTAACGACACCCTGATTTTCTTGTTGGACTGACGGCTGCAGCACAGACACACAACACATGGTAACAATAGAAAGGATCTGCACAACACAGCAATGTACAAAACACCTACCGAGAACCACCACAAAGTGTTTAGCCTTTCCTGTACCTCTCAATTACATATGCCATGTGGAGAGCACCGGATAGCAACAGGAGCTGGGGCAGTTATAATGCAATACTGAAATGACCCAAACCTGAGGACTCAAAGGAGCAATCAAAGATGCCTCCAAGCTCTTCCAAACCCAAATGGGGGAGCAAATCAAAACAGGCCACCTGAAATGAGGCTTGGCCAGCTTTAACTCTCATCCCCACCAAAATAAATGGTGCAAACACTCCAGTCCACTATGATTCTGTAACTGTGGCATGGGGTTTTCTGCAGGGTAAAGGTTGCAGCTGGAGCTCACTTACTGCTTTCCGCTTGAGGATGCAGTCCAGCCGCCAGCGGTTTCCTTCCACAACAGGTCGTTTCATGAAGATTTCTGGGCTGAGCCTAATAAAAAAAAAGGGGGTGGAAAAAACCACGTCATGTGCAGTCTGCAAACAAAGCACTGGCCTAAATAATCATCTTGGGAAGCAAAGAAATCGAAGTTGATAGAAAATGGATGCGAAGGCTCATGTCCCAGAGTGACAGATTCTCCACACCACGCTCTTTGTATTTTAATAACAGAGCATTATAGAGGGCAGGGGGTGTGTCCAGCACATTCGCCTGAGTATTCAACAACCCCTGAGACCAGGCTTAACAGTGACATATAAATGGGGAAACTTGGACTCTATAAAAGAAAGCTGCAACAAAAGAAAAGCCCAAGATAGAATGGAAAAAAATATACAGACATAAAAAATAAGGTGGGATTTCACTTCTCCTGGCACTTAGGCTATCTGAGTAGAACAGATTTATGATGAATTTTCCTTGCTGCCTAAGACAAAGCAATATCATCTTTCAAAAGGACAATTTATTCATTCACAGCTTTAAGAAATACAGGGAATACCTGAGCAATCTCCTCTAACTCCTGCAAAGCAAGGCGACAGAATTTCATTCCTTTACTTTCATAATGAGCATGAGAACTTGTGCTTGGATAGAGCATGTAGCTACACCCTAAAAACACGCTTCTGACAACAGGATTTTTATCTTAAAATCCAAGTTTTAAATAAGTTTTGGAATTCTAAGATACATTAACAATTATCTGAACAAAACATTAAGCATAAGATGATGGGTCTGAAATGCTGTGCTCTTGCATTGTGATCTGATGCTGCACATGGGGATACAGTAGGACTGGGTTTATATGTGGTCATGTTAGGAAACAGGTTTACCCATGTAAATGCTAACCTTGTATTTAATTTTCACATAATAATTGCCACCTAAGAACTAATCCTCCAAGTTCCAATGGTCAGTGGCTTAGTAGCAAGAGGTTTATTTACAGGTGGACAAAGATGAGCACAGAAATGTGCCCAAAGTTACAGAGGAGGTCTGAGCCATATCCTGGCAGCCTGCCCTACCGTCCCATCCACAAGGTCCAGACTGCCTCAGCCACATTAACCTCCCCAAAGGCAAGACACAGCCAGCATCCAGCCAAGAAACTCTGCCCCGAGTCTGTGAGTTCCTGCCTCAGACAGGAACCAGAGCACTGCATAAACATACTGAATTGCTAATTGAGAAGTGGGCAGAGCCATGTTCTTAAGCAGCCACATAGCTCCAAAGGGGTGACAAAACTCCCCTACATTGCCTGGCTCATTTAAGAGCAAAGCAAAATCACACCCCTCCCAAGATGCTGGTATAAGGCTTTCCAAGACAGCAAGGAGGTGCTGAAAGAAGGATCCCACACAGGATCCTATGGGAAGAGCACTATCAGAGGTGTTTGAGTGTCTACGTTCTGTTCCTTTACACACTGAGAAAAAACTGTGCCTCTGGGCTTTGCAGCAATTTACACTCCTGATGAGCACCTCAAGCCATAACATTTGCAATTCAGGTGGTGCCTTCATGCAGTTTCAGGCCTTTCCCTGGAAGGAGATAACCAAGCTGTTGATTTCAAGCATGCACTTTTGCTGCCAACCTTCCTGAAAAGGCCTTTGAATACAACACAAGGAGATGTTTGGGTGTGCTGCCAAACCATCTGGCCGCACGGCTAGTTGCCATACTGTAGGGTCTCCAAACAGTGCCGCATTGTTGGGAACATCCCAAGAGAGGCAGCTGGTCAACATCCAAATTGTGTAAGTACAAACCACCAATCTGTGATGAAAATTTCTTCCTTAGCAGCTTCCATGGCATTTGCGACATCTTCAAAGTACCACTTGGCGTTTACATACCTGTAAAAGCAAACAGCACATAGATTTGTTTCCCCCCACGCCATTAAACAAAGTCCACAGGTGAAGACTGATGAGCTTCTGTGTAATGCCATTTATATTCTCTTCTCAGAAGAAAACACAAATTTAATTTCAAAAATGAGGACAGCGTGCAGGGAGAGCTTCATGCTGCCATTAGTAGCTTAATGAAAGAGCATAATAAGAGATTATTAAGTGCCAGTTGGTACTTCTGTGAACTGCAGACAATATTCTTGGGGTTTGCTTGATGTGTGAGCTAGGTAGGGCTCTCAGGAAAGGATGGTGGAATGGTGTGTGTTTAGATTTACAGAAACTACTTGGGCAGCAGTTGCTGCAAGGCAGAAGCTGCAATGAGACCATCACAAGGATTTGCTTATAGCTAGAATCCAGTTTTTGAGGTGATTCTGGGAATGGCTTAGTGCAAGCAGGTTACACTGTGGATGGATGGATTTCTTGTGTGATTGTTTTGGCATGAAGCCCAGTCACCCTTAGACTACACCCAAATTTGCTTTTGCCGATTCTCTTTCATTGCAAAGCCAGTCTGCAAGACCAGAATCTGATTATGTTCTGACGCTTGCACTAGAACACATTTGTGGTGCCTGGAAAGGCAATGTTGTGCTACAGAATGAGAATCAGCCTTGCTAATGTAGCAAGAAGGACAAATCTTTCAATTCAGAACATGAAGGACATAAAGAAATGATTGGTTACAGAGGAGCACAGGCAGGACAGGCTGCAGCACAGCAGCTTTGGGAGGGAGCTATGGAGAAGGGAGTGGCCAAAGAGGCAGAGATTTACAACAGCACCTATGTTACTATGAGTTTATAACCTGGAGAACAAAAACCTAACCCCTTGGCAAGCAGGATTTCCAGAGTTAGAAACTGTGATAAAATTGAAGCCAGGTATATCTTCTGATGAAAGATCAATTCTGGTTTTAACTCATAAGCATTCTGCCAATTATATGTGCATCAAGATACCATTTTTATCCCTACAATAATAAATGCCCAGACGTTCATATTCAAATGCAACCTGATGTTACATTCAACTCAAAGCTGTAACAGGATCAAAGCACCCCTGTCACCAGTATTGCTATTCTATTCCAGGTGGAGAAAACTTCATTTTTTTTGCAACTTGTCTAATTATCACCAGCCTCTACAGCTACTGAGCACTAACAGCTCTACCCATCAGGCAGATGGTACCGCAGGCAGGTGTGTGCTGTTCCTGATGCAGGTAACAGCACCCAAGGCACTGAGCTGGTCCCAGCCTCACCACAGTCCTCACCACTTGGCCAGAGTGTTCTCCCGCATGGCTGCGTAAGACCCAAAGCGGTGCTCTGTGAGGAAGTCCTTGCCGTGTTTCTGAATAAACTCGTCTATGCTCTGCCTCCACCACTGGGCATGTCTGTAGCTGTTACACTTCAAAATCAATGACCTGTAAAACAGACAACGCATAGGGCAGGATGCTGAAGCCATGCGTATTTAATTGGGCTGCTCCTCACCATCTACACACGTTGATAAACACACATGTATCAGGCATATTTTATTTAAGCAAAAAGGATTTTGATTTGTTGTTCTGTTTGTAGAAGAATACATCAGCACTGAGCTGCTCTGAGTGACTACCACAGGATTGCACTGCCAAGCATAAAATAAATAAAAACCAGCTCAGATTTAAATTAACAGCATCATCTTAGCTCAGAGGACAGCTGGACGTAGCTAATGCTGTATTTTTGAAAAGATGAATTTATACTGTACGCTACCATAAAAATATTAAATATCACTTTATCCCAACTAGCATCTCTTTTGGGTAATACCGCAGTTGGGTTGTAGACCGCATCCCTGCTTGAAGCATAAAAGGAACAGAGCACCTTGAAAATTACTGTATTAATTGGTGCAAAACAAGACTGTGCAACTCAACAGGCACCGTACTTTCAGGCCTGAGAAATAACCATAAGGATGGACAAACAGCAGCTGAGGCTCCAAATGACTCATTAAGACATCGGAAATGATCTGCATTACAGGCTAAATCCCCAGCAGGTGTAAACACACCAGCAGTGGCTCAGGATCTGAGCCCTGCGGGAAGCTGAGCTGCACCATGTCAACCCAGCACACCTTGTTAACCCCTCCTGGAGAGCAGCATCAATTCCTCCTTAACAAAAGCCAAAGCAAACTGAAAAGCGCCTAAATAAAGTCGGTGTTTCTTACCTAGAGAGATTGTCAATCTGCAACCCGTATTTTGTTTCTGTTTCTTTCTGGCCTATCTTAATGCTGAATTCCTTATCCACCAGCAGGACAAAGGAAATGGCCCCCGAGTCTGGCTTCATGTACAGCAGGAAAGAGTCCTTCACCACCAGCCACCTGTATGGGCACAGCAACCAGGTAACTTGTATTCAATGTGAGTTTTCAAAACACGAGCCATAAAAAAAGCCAAGTGCAAACAATTTATCAGGGAAAGGAAAGCATTCAACTAAATGGTAAAATTTCTTTCCAGGGGCTCCCTCAGTGTTCTAGAGCAGAAAAGTGCCTATTTTATAAACTTAGGTAATGAGTTTGAATTCAATGGAATACTTCTAGAGTTATTTACATGATTCCTTTTTTACAGAAGTCTTTGAAAATACCCATTTCCTCATCTAACTAGATCAGTGAGAACCTGCCTGCCCACAAACCTCCCAGTCAGGTACCCAGCACAGAGCAAGGTGCAACAGGATTCCTCCACCACAGGTCTTAGTTCAGCTTGTATGCTACCCAGAAGTTGACATTTCTAACATAATTAAGTATGGTGTCAGGATCGCTTTCACTCCTATCAAAAGATACAAAAAAAAAAGGCATTTTGGAAAGCTTTTATTGCCAAGCAACAGGCATCCTGTTAGAAACACATGATGAGAGATGACCGGCAGCTTTACATAAATACTGTAGCCTGAAGGCAACTCTGGGAAGAAAAAACCCCACAATTTTTTACTGTAAATGGCATTTCTAATTTTTAACCCCCCCTGCAGCATCACTGGGATAACTGGCCCACTCTGTCCCACACAGGTTTCCATCACCAGACCTTCACCTCATTCTTCTGCACACTCAGAAACACTCAAAGCAACAGAAACCACCACAAAAATCTGTTCATTCTTGTATCTTTAGTAGCAGCCTCAGCTCCTCATCTACCTCCAGATCCCACAGTTTTCAGTTTTTACGGCCCTGAAAGAGTTATCCCAGCATTGCGTCTCATTTGGTGCCAAAACACCTCCCCTCTCCCTAATTTGGCCCCTAATTTCACCATGGGGTACATTTCCCTTTTCTGTTCCTCCCAGGCAGCTATGCATGCAGAGAAGTCCTGCCCATGCCCGTTCACAGCATCACCCCGCTGTCCTCCTCCACATCTCTTTCCATATCCCCCCTGGCCATAAACCACCCAACCTACTATAATAAGTGAAATGAATTTGGAGTATATAAAACCCAACGCCTGCAGCAAAGCTGTTGTGGGAAAAGGCTGGCTGCAGTCTGCCTAATGCTGAGGGGGGAGCTCTGCTCCAGCTTCTTGTGTCCTAAAATCCTTCACTTAAATAACCCTCCCTGGGAAATATTACTGTTATTTGCTTACTTATTGAGGCAGACACTGTCAGGCCTGGCAGGCATTTGTTGCCCCTCTTGTGTTACTCTGCACACAATTCCACTCAAAATGCTTCTCCCATCCAATTTTTAGGTGCTAAAGGAAAATCAAGATCCATCCAAGCTGAATATGCTAGTGTCCCCACTAAAGCCTGAGCTGTGAGTAACGTAGGGAAGAGTTAACTGAGGGGTATCACAAGGAATAGGCTGCTATTTCCATAAAAGAAAAAAAAAAAACAAAAGAATTGGAGACAATTTAGTGATGTGACCTGAAAGAAGGTCACATTTTCATCTCCCTGTGCACTCACTGGAGAGATCTTCTGTAAAATGACATTAAGAAATAGTGGAAAGACTGTGAAGAAACAGGAGCCTTTCTTCACAAGAATGCAAAAATATTTTGTTGGAAACCAGGATTTGTTTAGATAAAATTAAGGAGAGCCCATTGCTGATGCTGAAATCCAAAGGTGGATAATGCTCAGGGAAGCTCTTACAGACCAAGAAACTGTTGCTCTAAGGCAGGTATGTGCTGTTTGTTTCTTCAAAAGGAAAGATTTGCCAAGGAAGGGCAAGCTCAGGAGGGATCCCTTGTGGTTTTTGGATGCTAGCTGGTAACATAGTCCTCCATAGCACACACCTCTCTGTACTGCAGCCCCTGGAGACACACACATCTAACACAGAAGGTAAACAGATGGGGACAGTAAGTTACATCTGTCTGCAGCAGGAAGGGATGTAGCAAGAAAACACCTGCATTTAAGCACCTGCAGTAAGAAGGAAGATGTGACATACTCAATTCCAAGGTTACTTTCACCAGACCAATCTTGCTGCTACAGGTCAGGTGTGGTTTAATCCAGCTACAAAGCAATCCAAACTGTGTTTCAATTGATTTATTTTCCTTCTGTAAATTGAGGAAGGGAAGCTCAGAAAACCAGGCTGGAATCTGGCCAGGGTGGCATCACCAACCACTTCCCCTCCCGACGGCAGAGCCTTTGGGTGTTCCCACAGCAGGGGAAGCTGGGCACAGGCTGAGGGGTTATTGCTATTTCTGCCAGCTCGGGGCTGTGGGAAATTCCAGTTTTTCTATACAGCAGTCCCACCTATCATCTCCACAGCAGAACAAAAAACCTGACTAACCTCCACACAGGAGGGTGAGGGGGGTCCCTTTTCACCTGAAACTCTGTGGCTTTTGTAAAAAAGCAAAGGTCTCCCTCACGGACTTTCTGGGAAAAAAGGCAAATGAGCATTTTCGTATGTCCGAGGATGACATGGCATTGCCATCTTTGCCCATTCCAGCAGTACCTTTTGGACCATCGGTAGCACATCCTCCCTTGGCCACAGCAGTTCAAGCCGGGTATGCGATGGCCCCCGGAGCGCTTCATGATGAACCCTTCTCTGCAAGGACAGAAACATGGTCAGGATGGGTAGCATGGCTCACCTGGAAATGCAGGGATCTCTCAGATGCTTGCTGAACCCCCCAGCCTCCAAGTGCAGGGATGGCTTCCGCTGCCTCTGTGCCATGCCCTGAAAGCTGGTAGAAGGGCAAAAACAACCCCCCAGAAGGAAATAATGCAGATTTTAGAAATGCAGGGGCCTGTTTTATAGCACGAGCAGAAGAACAAGCAGACTTACACGTCACAGGGAGGGAAGGGAAGAAACAAGCTTCAGCCCACTCCCAAAGCCCTTTCTCAAAGTTGTAGCATTTTCTGTGTGAACATCAGTGATTTTTTTCTATCCAGATGGCAAAACATCCCCCAGTCAGCTTTTGGAAAGCTATTAATTTGAACAATATTTACTTTTAAAGCCATGTTCTTGGTGAATCGTAACCCAAAGACAGAGCTCAACTCACATGCCCTTTGGTCCCAGGTCATGGATGAACGACAGCTGGCTCACTCCAACAAAATCCATCTGGGGAAAGAGAAAAAGATTCCCGCATCTTTCATACTCTGAAATCCACAAAAAGCTTTGCTTCATCAAAGTGACTTGTCATAAAGACAGAACCTACAGAAGATCCTGAGCAGAAGTAACGTAAGCATCTTTAAGATGACCACATAGCTTGGCTGGGCTGGTTTGTTTGCTAATTTTAAACATGGTTTGGAGAACATGTTTCAGACAAGCAGGACAATTAAGCCCAAGTGTACCACAGGGACTCACCAGTATCCTCCATCCTGGATCACTGGCTGAAACAAGGATTCAAGTTTGACACTGTTTAGGGGTCTTGTGTGAACTTGGCTGGCTGCCTGAATCCTCTCCTCCCTTCAGTAACCCTCACAGGAAGGCTGGAAAGGGAATGAGCACATGTCCCCAGGGCTGGGAGCATCCTATTCCCTTTGAATCTCCTACCCCATGGACACACATCATATGGGGGTTCAGCCCCTCAACCCACGAACATCCTCCAAGATGCAGCAGGTCACTCCCACACATGCCACTGCCCCATCTTGCCCTAAAAGCCAGAAACCCACAAGAAAGCCACAGTGGGTTAGGAGAACATATTCAAGTGCACTCTCCATGGCTTCTACTGGTCTGCTCATTGTTCTGCTGTTCACCTAAAAGACTATGGTGTTTCAGGTGGGAAAGCAAATAGTGATATGAAAGTCTG
>JAVHNF010016590.1:0-12032 GCA_034783455.1 Micropsitta finschii | reverse complement strand
CTGTCTTGGGATTATAAACTTTCCAGTCTGACATGCTTCAGGGTCCATTTTGAAGTGTATGTTGCCTTCCTTTATTCTCTTCAAAAGAAGTACTACCTCTAAGCAAGCCTGGGGTTTAAAGCCTCTCTGTCTTATTCACTGCTGGGTGAATATCCATTTTTATGCAAATACAGCCTAGGTGATAGGATATGAAAAATATTTCTTTTCAGGGCAGGGTAAGGAACAAATACCAGAAACAAAACAACTTTCCCTTACTGTTAAACTTGTTTGCTTTGAATGTATTACCCAAAGTTGATAGGGTCTGAATGACCTCACTAATAACTTTAGCTCTGAATATACAGAAGTAACTGAAAATAAACCTGAGAGTACTGTCAGATCTATGTCTAAATGGATAAAGAAGCTTCTGTGTGAAACTGCATCTTGTCTTCATACACTTACAGTATGTTCTCTCTTACCCTTATGCAAGTGTTTGTGATCATCTTTCTATGACTTTCCTAGAGAAAGTAAACTGGCTTTTAATACTGCAAAGTCAGAGGGACATATTTCAAGGTCAGAGAGACAAATGCAGTCACTCTCTGTGGCATGGTTGCCACATCATGACCAAGTGGTGTAGTCACACTGGTATGTATGGCAAAAAAAACATAGCTTTAACCATCCCATGGATCTTTTAACTCTAGTGATAACTCTAGTGATAACACGCCATCTAAATTAACGCAAGGCTTGCTGCAATAGGACAAGAGGTAATGGTTTTAAACTAAAAGAGGGGAGATTCAAACTAGATATAAGAAAGAAATTCTTTAGAGTGAGGATGGTGAAATACTGGAGGATATTGCCCAGACATGGTAGATGCCCAATCCCTGGAAACATTCAAGGTCAGGCTGGAAGGGGCTTTGAGCAGAAAATCGACAGACTTAAGATGTCCCTACTCATTGCAGGGGGCACGGACTACATGACCAACCCAACTGATACCATTCAATGATCATATCAGAACACCTCAAACTTGCTTTTGCCTGGTCAGCAGGTCTCACATAGTCTATTATACCAAGTAGGAGTCTATGGTCTACACCTTTTGCTTCAGCATTTGAATTCTTGATGGAGTACATGCCAAAACACCAACATATCCAACCTCTCACTGTAATTTGACATTAAACTCAGTGCTTGAGTGTACACATCGTCTTTTGGAACAAACATGATTTTATTTGTAAGTTAAACATACTGGCTATAGATGTCTTTTTTAGGCAATAAATGAGACCCCCTGATGCTGTATTTTCCTGTGTTGTTTTCCTGGGGACCTCACAGTAATAGAAGGAAAACCGATTATTACATCAGGAAATTAATCACAGGCTAAAGTTATTGGGGAACAGGATGTTCTACCAATTTCAGTCCTCTGACACTTCACTCCTTTTCAGAACCAGAATAAAGATTCCATAAATATATATAAAAATGAATACTAAAAGTTTATTGCATATGTATTATCAGTTTTCTGATTATCGTTTTTTTATGAACCTGCAGTTACTGTTGGTGAAAGTAACAAGAATAAGTGGGAAAAACCTGAAAGGCTACCAATGTTACAAAAGCTTAGAAAAATAAATCATAACTTGCATGGAAGGGGAAGGGAAAAATTACAGCTGCAAGTGTATAACATCTGTGGCTGCCTCTGGGAATACCTACAGGTACACCATTCACATGGTGAGCTCTACTTTCTATGTCTTTCATCTGATGCTGGTATTACTGTGCTACTCTGTGGCACTTGGTTCCATACGTAAGTTTATCCTAAGTGAAAGAAGCTGACATCTTGCCTTTCGCTTTCACTAAATTACATGTGTTTAAAAAACTTTCCCATGTGCTTTTCACATACAAACCGCTGTCAATAGTTATTTTCATCTATCATCTCTTAAATTTATTCCTCCAACTTTTTTAACACCTCTTTAGGGCCCCTGTGGGTGTGTTTCTTTCCTACATGAAGGCCAGCATTTGGTCTCAAATTCCAGGCTCCTTCCAGTTGTAAAACACACTCTGCACAGTGAACTTCACTAAGCAGCAAGGTTTTGCCTCAAATAATCCCTCTGAATATTGCTTTAAATTCCATTTTCCAACAGTGGTGAAGGCACTTAAACTCACCACAGTAAGAACTGTTAAGTGCAGTTTATTGCATTTCGGTGTTTTGGTTTTTGGGGGGGTTTTGGTTTGGGTTTTTTTAAACAGAGTACTTATGTGAGCATATGAACTTTTTGGAGCTAACTTTGAAGATGCTGCCCTCATTATTCCACCTTACCCCCCAGTCTAAATTAAGATATAATAGTGTTTATTTTTATATAGTGATTTGGATTACTAACATAGTGCAAATGAGTAGAAATATGCAAGTTATTTCCCTATTGGAAAACTGATCGTAAAAAGGGTAAGCTAGCTTCTAACAGGCCTTTACCTTGTTTTGACCATAATTTCTGCTTGTCACATGGTCTTGATTAAGATGGCCAGCTGTTTCTCCGCTTTGGGTCTAGTCCATTTCCCAGAAGTTTTTAGATGACTAATAGCAGTGGAACAGGGAAGGGCAATTTAACTCTTGTTACCCTACTACAAACGGGTGCTGTTCAGGGTCAGTAGTTCTGTTGTGGAAGCACAGCACTTCTGATTTTGTGATGACACCTTGCTTGGTTTGGGAAGGATGAGATTGGATTGTGTCTTTCACTGGTATGCTGTGTCCCTGGCAGTGTTCAGGGCCAGGCTGGACAGAGTCTTTGGCAACATGGTCTAGTGTGAGGTGTCCCTGCCCACGGAAGGGGGCTGGAACTGGATGATCTTAAGGTCCTTTCCAACCCAAACCATTCTGTGATTCTATGGTTATATGATTCATACAGTCATATTAGAGTATACTAGGAATTTTTATTTGTATTTTTATTTCTCTATGTTTTTTATTACTTTTCTCTGCATCTACAGGAAACAAAATCAGTCAAGAAGTTTTAATTAATTTAAGAACTTGTGGCTGGAAATGCCATGTGGATCTCTCTACGGTAAGTAAGAAGAAGCCATAAAAATCATCTTACAGTCTAAATGGGAAAAGTCTGTAAATATTTCAGCATGTTAAATTTGGGCAAGGAACAATGGACACAAGATGAAAAGTAGAAAATTCTGATTAGATATGAGGAAATAAAAAAAATAATGAGAGTGGTTAAATACTGCCACAGATTGTCTAGAGATCATATGGGATCTCCATCCCTGGAGTACTTCAAGTCTTGACACTAAACTGAGCAATGTGACTTAAGGAGACCTGTTTAGAGCAGGAGGTTGAACTAGCTGACCTCATAAGCTTCCTTCCAGCAAAGATTATTCCAATGCAGCTGATCTTAGAAGGCAAAAGTTTACACTTCTTTTTAGTATCCATAAACTTAACATTTTTCTCCCCAGTAGGGTTCTTTAGTTTTGAAGTTAACTGATATAGAAGGGATAACTGGAGGTGTGCATTACTATTTAAGTCTTCTCCTCAAACAATGTTAAAATCACAGTAAAAATATCAACATTAAAATCCCTTTATTAAGTCAGTATGATTTATGGAGACTATTTACACTTTGCTGATATATGACAGTCTAAATCAAACTTTTCCATTTTTTACACATAAACCTCCTTGAAGATTAGCTTGCTTCTTGTCCTAACCCTGTGTATAAGCAGTAAAGTAATAACACCAAAAAGGGCTTTTCATACATGGGCTCATCAGTTCACTTTATACCCTAACTTCCTAGAACAATAAAACTAAACCCACCCAGATGAGTACATTATGCCTCAACTAATGCCAGGATTTAGAGACAACAAATAGTTATTTAGAGCACTTAAACCTTCTTTCTTATTCATACATGCCAATTTTATATTTGGTTGTAGCTCACTGTAAAACCTACAGGAGATACCCAGCATACTGTAATGCCATTTCCATGGTGAATCAGTGTTTCTGGAAGCAAACTGCAACACAGTCATTTTCACAGAATCAATCAGGTTGGAAAAGCCCTTTAAGCTCATCCAGTCCAACCGTTCCCCAGCACTGCCAAGGCCACCACTAACCCATGGTACTGAGGACCTCATCTACACGATGTGTGAACACTTGCAGGGATGGTGACTCCAGCCCTGCCCTGGGCAGCCTGTTCCAATGCCTGAGCACCCTCTGGGCAAGGAATTGTTCCTCAGCTCCAGTCTCGCTGCAGAAACGCATGAAATACAGCATGGAGTGATGCCATTTTTATTTTCACAGGGCTAATATCCCCCATGTAAGAGTTGATGAGTTAACACCAGATTGGAATGAGTGCAAGGCTATATAGATTTCAGTGGAATTTTATAGAGGAAGTCTGGTGTCAAGCAAAAATTCCGTGTTTTGTGGTAGCTACCATGCTTTGATAGCAAATGTCACCTCCATAAACTAGTGTCATTGCAGGTTGATTCTGTTCGGCTGCTCCTCAAAGTTTCTTCTTTTGTCTATTACTTTTTATCCCCCAGACTTTCCGGGTGGGAAGTTCACACTCACATTGTTCTGGGGATGAAGGAATTTGTTTCTCCTGGTTTTACTGTAGTTCTGAGCAGGCTTCTGGAGGTTTGTCAGGAGCGGTGCTGAAAAGCATGTTGGTAACTGTGTAATAATTGTATACTCTGTTGTCAAAAAACCTTAACAAACCTTTGAGTGAGCCTAATTAAAGCAGCTTTTGATAATGGCAATAATAAAGGGTGACTTTAATTTACGCTGTAATGAAAGGATTGTGCCATTAAACATGACAGGAAATAGTGGCACTGCTTTTCCAGAGTAGATAGCAATTGCATGCTGTGCTTTTATGGTCTCAGTGAGGTCCAAGTGATCTCTTTCTTGCCATCAGAACTTCAGGAATGAGGTAGTTCCTACCTCATCTTGAGAGAGAGATGTCTGTACTCCAGTTATCCCAATTGTCATTTCCAGTATGTGTTTCTTTCTCAAACCTTGCACATGTGCCCCAAACCCTGGTCATTTTAACACAGATTTGGCCTGACAGGTTTTGTGCTATCTGAACACCAAGCTTTGGGCTGGAAACATTATGGGGGATTTATTGCTTGGGGGTTTTTCCTCCTTGGATTTTCTTCTGCTGCACTTTGTTTCTTGGCATCTTGTCCATTAAGGTAGGATCGTTCCAGAGACATGAAATGAAAGCTTCTTCTTTGGAGCACAATTCTAGATGCCAGTAGGATTTTCCTTCCCCGGTGAACAGGTTGCCAGGCTGTGAAGAATGACATGGCACAACAGGCATGTCAGCAGGATGTACGGCTTTATACTGCAGGTTAATCACCAGAGAGCCTTGTGTCACATCTCCACTTCTCTGCTGCAGGTTCTGGTTTCCTGACTTTTGTGGTTATTTCCATGGGACCCTGGCTGAAGCCTGAGTTTGATGTTCTAGAAAGGGGAACCCAAAAGGAGAAAAACAAACAGCATCGCCCACATTGTTTCCTAAGGTAAATCAGAGCCTTGAAGTGAAGTTACATTTCATTTCCTAAACTTCCAGTGGATGAGCATGTAGAGTGGTTGAAATATGACTAACTCATACATTGTAATACTCTTTAAATGATAAGCTGTTAGAAGGACTAAAACCTCCTGTTGTTTGAATAGCAAGAAACAAGAATCAGGTGAGAATCAGGAGCCTTAGAGCAGAATATGAAGTGCTTCTGCAGCTGGGACTCCTGCTGTTTCTGTGTATTGTAAAGAAAACACCATCATAACAATAATAATGATCATAAAAAAGGATAAGCAACTGAACTGTGGATCCCAGGTTCCCTTTTCCGTTCTACCCAACTCTTCATAACTTTACAATGAAAGATTCAGAAATTGAAGCCAATTACCATAATATGTGGTGGTTTGGTGGGAGCATGTTCTACATCAGACAGTTAAAAGGTTTTATTGCTATTAGGAGCTTGTTAATGCCCTTGATAATGTCTCTAGTTGCTTTGTAATGTCTCTTGTTGAAGTATAGAATTCTTTTATCTTCTTATTACATTATGCAGAAACTTGAATTGAAACGATATTTGCAGGAACATTTAAAGTAGTGCATCAATCAGTTTCAAAGGAGAGAAGATGTTCTCAGAATAGCTCGTAAAAGGATAACTGTCAGTTTTATTTTGGATGAACAAAGAAACTGATGTAAAAAGCACTTTATTGTAAAAGCACACTGTGCAGTTCAATAAATATTCCATATAAATATAAAGGGAAAGAAAGTTCATAATTATCTGATGACTTGAATGTAATTTAAGTAATGCTTCCAGAATATAGCAAGCGGTGAAGCACCTTCGTTCCTGTGTTTTCCTACCTCAGATCAGGTCCTTGGTAGGAGATAGCTTAAATCATCTTGTTAATGATTTGAATAGCTAAAGTGAGGTTATAATTTAATCTTTCAGGAATGTAAAGCTTCTTTCAAACCACCTCGCTGCATTAGAAAAACAGCAGCAGCACCTTCCTTCACTCTCTTCTTTTTCCTTCCCCAAACATGATTTCTTGTTATTTGTTTCCCCTCCAGCGTTTCTTACCTGCCTTAGCACGAGGTTATTTGGCTGTTTATACATAGGGATTATAAACCTTCTATACGGCTTGGTTATAAAACGCTTGCACGTGGTGTTATTATTACCCAGGAAAACAGTTGCAAATAGTATGCTCCCTGAACCAGTAGTAGCTTGCTAGACCACACAAAATATGGCATGTTGCAAATCCTGTCTTGTAGCCTGTAAACCAGCAGCAGCTCTCCCCGCTCAGTTTCTATAAAAAGCAAAAAGCCAAAGCCAAAGCCTGCACACAGAGAGTTGTAAATGCTCTGCTTGCGCAGGCAGCGCTTCCCAGAGAAACAGGAGTGTGCTTTGCCCTTTGGATCTGTCATCTCTTCGGAAGCCAGCGTTCAGCCCTCGGCTTCAACAGACCAGATGATTTCTAGGGTAATAATTGTGTGTTTATTTCTGGAGAGCTTACTAAAGCAAAGAAGTCATTGACTATGAATGCACTGATTTGCTTTATTTATTTGTTTTACTTCGGGAACTGAATTCTATGCACAAAGGATTTCTTTTTGTGTTACGTTCTGAAAGGATGCCCAGCTTACACCTGCATTAGTGACCTGTTTAGTTTTCACTTCTAACACTTTGAAAGGAGCATTTACGTTTACCTAATAACTGTACCAAAAGAAACCCACTTTGTTCATGCGCCCTTCTCAACTCTCAGCTTCGACCTAGGTATGATTTTAAGCTTGCAGGTGGTTTTTAAAATGGCATGCTGTTAAAAAAGCCCTCTGGGCTTTAGTGCCACGGGTTAGTGGTGGCCTTGGCAGTGCTGGGGTAACGGTTGGACTTGATGACTTAAAGGTCTTTTCCAACCTGGTTGATTCTGAGACTTACAATAGCGGCTCCAGTGAAACCTACTGGCATTGATTGATCAGTTCATAATATTCATGGTTCATTTAAGCTGAAATTGTATTTCCATGCTACGTTTTCCTACATAGAACTTCCTGTCTTTAACTGCTTCCCTTTGTATCTGTGGCCATGCAGGAGCTCCGATGGGGCATCTAATGCTTTGGCCCGCGGCACATTTCACCTCCTACCTCTTTTCTCCCCTTTTCTCTTCTCCTTCTTGGCACATGGGGAATTAGTCCCCCAGGAAGAGTTTACTTATTAGCAACACCTCAAGCAACTTTTGGAGAGGAGCCTCTGTGAGTTACTGAGCCCTTGAGAAGGGAATCGTTTACAAGGAGAGAGCTGGTGGGTTGCACACATCCGTGGTACCCTGCCTGGGAAAAGGAAAGGTGGTTCCCATGGCAACTGCCACATGTGATGTATGTAACACATGTTACTGGTGAGGTTGCTGTGCGAAGTGAGCCCTTCTTGGTTCCTGTGGCCTGGGGTCCGAGCCTTCTGCTGCTGCATGGGCGGGCTGGTGCGTGTCTCCATCGCTGTGCTGCTCTGCCTGACCATCATGGCCTCTCCCTTCAAACATGCAAACCCCATGTGTTAGAACCCCCAAATGTCCAAGGGAAACAACCATCATGTTTAGAAAACAACCACACTGAAACTGCAGCCGAGCCCAGGATAATCTCGGGATCTTCTTGCCAGAAGGCACTGTTCTTCCAGCCCATCGTCTCTTTCCTCATTTGGGAAAGTGTATTTATTGGCCTTAGATTGATTTGTCTTTTAACATCAGTTATTGATGAAGCAGACTTTGCTGGCCTGAGGGGAGCATGAGGGGAAAGCAGGGCAAAAGAGGTGCTTTGTCTAGGACCACAGATCAGAAACCCAACGTGAGAAATGCATTGAAACCACATGGTAAAAGCAGTTTATGCTTTAGCGCTTTTCCAAGATGTAGATTAGTAATAACAAGGGTGATGCGGCCTGCGTTGTTTTGTAGCAGGTACCTGATAATCAGACCCAATGCTGATTTGGAGCAGAACTTTGGTTTGGGATGTCACCGAGCTCTGCTTTCCCCCTAAAGGCACAAAAGAGGTAAAATAGGGGAGATGAAGGTCAAGGGGTTTTAATTTAGTATGGTTCAAACAGAAGAGACATGTGGCATCTAAGGAATTATAAAAACATCTGTAAAATGGTTGCTGGTTGAGCTGGAGTGCCTCTTGTAAGGCTTTTAATAACTAAAAGAAAAGAAAGAAGAAGGGATCTGGCTTTCCTAGATAGGAGCATTTTCAGATATACACTGGGGGGGAGCAGAAGTTACAAATAGGTATGAAAAAGGCAACGAGTCGCTAGACTTCTGCAGGAAGCACAGGGAAGTTGATCTATAGGAGGAAACGCTGAGGCTTGGGTGCCAATAGTGTGAGCCAAAAAGAACCTTAAAGCTGAGGGGTGTTTCTTGCTTTACTATGACATGACCAAAAAAGAAGTGTGTAGCGGTAGCACCTACAACAATGAGAGACACAAGAGGCTCTTCCCCAGTGTACCTATTCCTACACTGAAATGGAAGGAGAGGCTTGAGAAGGGGAAACCAGTAGGCTGAGAAGGATGGGTGTTTATGCTGGGTGTGAATAGTGCTCCTCCAGGTTTAAGGTACAAAACCTCTGGTGCTGAGCATGGCGTTGCTGTGACCGAGCGGGGCTCAGTTCAGCTTGCGGCAGAGGGGAAGTGTTAGCAGAATTGAGTGGGAAGTGACAGCTCTTGCTATAAAAAAAGGTGGAGAGTGTCTAAGAGTTAAAATAGCTTCTCCTCTGAAATGCCCATGTAGCTTCAATAGCTCCACGGGAGTTTTAGGATTACAAATGACAGCAAAATTTGTGCCATTCTGCATAATTGTGTTCTCGACAAAGCAAGTTCCCCACATTGCCTCGCAGAGATGGTGCTTTCATTAGCAGGAAAATCATTTCAAAATGACATCTCCATGCCAAGGCTTAAAAAGGTCTAACAAGGAGCTCCAAAAAAAACCCCCAAAACCTGAAGCATTTACATTGAATCCTTTGGATTTACAGGTAGAATAATGCCACGAAAATCAAGGCAAGTTTTAATTGGAGAAGGGAAAACATCTTAGTTCCCGACTTGTCGCTGTGTTCATTCTCTCCTGGAGCTCTCCCCATTTTTACAGAGCTGTATTTGTCTTTCCTGAGGTTCAGCTATGATAAACAGTCCTCACTGCTAATATAAGATTTCAGCCTTCCTTAACATGGATCTCTGATAGAATCCTTCAGGTTGGAAAGGACCATAAGATGATCTAGTTCCAACCCCGAAACCCCTTGATAGACAAGGATGAACCCAGACTCTCTTGGTTTGGCAATGGTTCAACCCCTTGTAATTGTAGTCGTGTAGGTTTGCTCCCAGGCAGCACACTTAGGAAATGCCATCTCTTTTTGCCCCATGGCAGCCTAGAAACTCTCCGTGATCACCCTGTTGTTGTAGCTGGAGAGCATGAACCCTCTGTGCTCCGCTTACAGTTCCTAAGTATGGCCATTTCCGATTACATTGGAGGTGCTCCATTCTGCAGTGCATGCATAATTAGGTAGTTATTTACATTCGAGTTTAGCATCCTTTCGAGGCAGAGCACTAATGAAATCCTGGTGAGCCACCGGAGCCTGCCTGGTGAAGTGGGGCTTTCCCTTCAGGGATCAGCCACCCTTTCAGATTAATGAGCTGCTTTACAGAAGCAGCTCCACAGTTCCATGTGCAGGGGCTGCCAGGATATGTATGAAGAGCCTGACCCTTTCCTGAGGGACTGATCCCAAATCTGGTGCAATGCAAAGAAAATCCCCCACTCCCATTGCACCTCTTATGTGGGATTTTGATTTCACCAGTTTTCCATAACTCGGAATAGGGTCCTTCAGCCTTTGGGTGGAAAGGAAAGGGTGGGTGTAAGAAACCTGGTTGGCTCTGGACCTCTCAAAACTATAGGAGGGTCTGGAGGTGAGGATCATATTATTGACAGGCTTGCTTTTGATTTGAAGACTATAGGGAATACAATCAGTCCCCTGCAGAAGTGAGCTGCTTTTGAGGCGTTGTTTTGGTAAAACCCGTGGAAGATTTGGAATCTTGGACACATCCTGGAGTTTTTAAGTGTAACTGAAAAGGGGAGAAGGAAAGAAAGAGAGAGAAAAGGTGTTGCTTAGCAACAGCCTCATTCAAATGATCAGAAATGGGTGTACTTGCTGGAATTTGGGAGGCATCTCAGGGAGCCTGCCAGGTACGGGGGCTACCGAGAGAAAGGAGCTGATGTCCAAAATGGGACCTGTACTGCAATGAGTTTAAATGTATGCTCTTGATTCAGCTTGGTTTGAAATACACTTCTGGTTGCCCAGGTTAGCACATTTGGGCTTCCTTGTACGCCCTCGATCATTGTTTTAGTAACAGAGGACTTGTTTTGTGGCAGGTAAACGTGGATAGTTTCTTTGTGATGTTTGTGAATGTATTTATTTCCCTTCATTTTAGTCATGCCTGTCTCCTCTGTCCTCAGCCTGGTTAACTCAGCAAGCAAGCTTGTCCTGAAGGCAGCACTTTCCCTTTGGCAGAGCAGGAGGACCCGCTGGGTGATGTGTTTGCAGCCCAACTTCTCCCTTATGTTTTCTTGCCTGAATTCCTCTTTGAGAGTCCAACGCAGATCACTTTCTGTATGAGGAAGCAGAGAGAAGTGACTCAGTAATTCCTCCCCATGTACTCTTGATTCATCAGCCTGGGTAGGGATCTGCAGCCTCCACATGTCCTCAGGTCAGGCAGGATGAAGAGAACATGTGGCACTGACGCTCCAGATAACTGGACTTCAGGAAGAGCACCCTTGAGGGTGTGCATTATCCTTGATGTCTTGGGCTAATTAAGCTTCTTCTAGTTTTTCCAGTGTATTTCTTTAATATTCTTGTAAATAGGATTTGTAAGGCTGTTTGTCCTTCTGTCTGGAACCTTATTGGGTGGGTTTGTGTGTGCTGCAAGAGTCTAGGCACTTTGCCTCTTTGGGGTAGGAAGGAACACTCTCTTGAGTGCTACCAGGAAGGAACTGCAGAAACACCACTTCTAATTTGAAATGGACCATTGCTATATTCCCGTGTCATGGTTTAAGCTGCCTTTCCCACACAGCTCCAAGTAAGAAGACAGGCAGAGGAAAGAATTAGTGCTTTTTCCCTTGCACATCATTAGTGAATTGCTCCGAGAGAGGAAAAGTGACCAAGGCTCATAGACACTAAGAAGGAAACCGGTTAAACCCGTGCAGTTTGTCCCCTTTGTAGGGGGAGAATCCCATCCCTGTGTGGCTCTACTTGCAGAAACGAGTATAAACTGCAAATATTTCTGAATCACTGTGTATGTTGTAATCTGATTTCCAAAGCAAACAGTGCTTTGTGCTGGGAGCTGAGAGCAGCATGCTGCAGGGAATGCATTCTCCTAGTCAGGCCAAGGGGTGATGTGCATCATGTGCTCCTGGCAAGTTGTTGTCTCTGTTATGAAGTTATACAATGACTGTCGCTTTGCAGGATGAATTCTGGTGCCTTCTCCTGGTTGTATTTGTGGCTGTAAGAGGAAATACTGAGGCTTTTTTAAAGGGTGGCCTGGCTGCAAGGAGCTGCTTTATTTCTGTGGCAGTT
>JAVHNF010016589.1:0-12618 GCA_034783455.1 Micropsitta finschii | reverse complement strand
CCGTATGAGACAGAGACAAAGAACCTCAAAATTCTTTAAAAAAATAAAGTTTAAATACTTCTTTTTAGGAGCACTGTGATGCTGTTTTAACAGCACATTTTTAACTGGCACAGTACTTAAAGCTAATTTGGTTCATATTATTTGCTTTTGTACAGAAAATGTTTTGAAGCCTAAGAACTAAACTTCTATTCCTCAGCGGTGGTTTGTACAAGGCCACCAGCATTTCTCTTTCCCCAAGAGTTTCAACATTTAAGTTTTGTTTACACCTATAAAATGTGGAATATTTTCAGTATTTTGTGCTGTGCTCATGTTGGAATGGTAACCTTGCAGGAGCTAAGATGGTCATTTGGTGTGGAGACAAGCTCTGAGAAAGAGCTGATCACTCTGAAAAAGAGACATATCTGGTGGGTACTGTTAAAGCACTATCACTGCTGCTTCACTTACACAAAGACAGCCAGACAACATAATTAAGGAATCCTATTCTAATAGCTCCATCACTACTGCTTCTAGCTTCATGGTCAGAGCATATGACAGTACGTTATACAGTAACATGAAAAGCCATGCTGCTATCAGCTTAAGGAGAAGGATAAAGTTTGTTGAAAAGAAAAACAGAAGAGGACATGGAGAAGAGAAACAAAGGAATGTTACATACAAAGCTTTAAAGAAGGAATTACAGAAAAAACAACGTAGTAACTTCAGTCAGATGGGAGAAAGTAATGCAGCTTTATACACGTCAAAATTTAACACAGATGATGTGCAACTGGTTTTATAACCCAGCTGAACATTAAATTGCACTAGTACTAATATTGTTCCTACTTTGAAGGCTCCTTCAGCAAAGCAAAAACCTATCCCTGTAAGTCACAAATGGTCACTAGAGTCAAGCCTAACATAGAAAGGTAGTCAAGAACCTAAAGGTCCACCTCTCGCCCACTAGCAAAGCATGCATCAAAGCTTGACTATTTTCAATCCCAGCAACTCTACAGAACAGGTAACTGGACATCAGCCTGACAACCCAACCCTATCCCAGAACAAGAGTTTATCCATACACGCCCCTAATACCAGTGCTAATGCACTTCTGGAAAGCATTTAATCTTGTCTTGGTTGAGACACAAGACTACACTCTGGAACTGTTGTTACTACTGAGTTTACTTTTAAGACTAAACAACAAACTACCCACTTTTTTTATCTGTTTTAGTTACAGTTACTCAGGTTTGCATGGATAGCAAATGGCATGCAGTAATTGTTAATATGTTTTCATTATGACAACATTGTTACATATTTTCAGCTATTGAACACTAAGCAGATTAAAAAATATTCCCCCTACTGTGTTATGCTAGATTACATTTTATTAATAACAGCTTGATTCAAGAGTTTTACTGCAACGACTGTGAAAAAAATTACTTATTCCATTGCTTTATTTCTGAAATTGTGTTTATTCTGGGGTCATGACTTTTTCCCTCCCCTTTCACAAGAATGAAGTCACAGTCTCCAAGTGGTAGACTAAAAAGTCACTCTCACTATATTCTGCTCAGAAACACTTGGGCAAAGTATCTCTCAGATTGAAAATGCCTGCAGAACTTTGGGTTTGGGCTTGTTTTTCCTGTGTGTTGCTAAATCTATCCTGAATACTAGTACAAAAATTAGTCACTACTTTTTTAAAGCACACTGCTGTAAAAGTTTAAAAAATGGTATAAACATTGTTTTCCAAATTAGAAGCACACTCTCCTCATAGTAAATGGTCACAGCTTGTTTTATCTATGACCATTAGCTATTTCAGTATGAAGCTTAAAACCACAGTGCAGGTCTTTTTCTCACAAAAGGCAATATTTTTTCCTTCATCCTATATTACCCATCAGCAGAAAAAAAGAATTAATATCTGCATTATTTGTAAACACTGAAAAATACAGGATAGAAATAAATGACAGATATATAGCTTTTTTATCTGTCGAAAGTCGAGTCAGTATTTGTAAGTTTGGATAAAAACTACACAAATCCAAATTTTTATATATAAGATTCAGAAACTTCAATTTATTTAGTTTTTGTTATAAAATTTAATTTAATGTAGAGTGTTTGTTAGAGATAGACAATATATGAACTGACACCTGAACAGCTGATTTACTGTTAAAAAAAAACCCAGAAAGACTGGGAAAGTTGAACCCTTTAAATCTTTGAAGACAACAGAAATTCAGGTGATTTTGTTCCGTAAGATAGTTCACAGAAGTATGAAAAATCTTGAAAGACAAAAGGCTGAAATAAATCTAAGCACAAAACCAGCAAGCTGAATGAATATCACGTCTGACAAAGAGACGGCTGGAGACTGAAAATCAATGAATCTGAAGACAGATCAGAAATTGGGCTTATTTGATGGAGAAGACGATGAAGGACTCACATCACCTTACCTTTTGGAACCCAAGATTTAAGACAGATGCCAGAGGGAAAAGAAAGAACAACCTTTATTGTAAATCTATGCATTCATTCATGTCCCCTGGCTTGAACTTCTGCATTATTCCCAGAACCCGCTTTATCACCACTGGTTGATTTGTCCTGTCCCTGAATGGCTATGAAGCGTATGGCCACAGACAGACCAAGAAAGGAGGCTGTTGCCCCTGTCACTACTCCTGCTTGTGGCTGGATTTGGACAAACCTTACAGTGACAGACTTCCATCTCTCTCTCTGCTCATCATGTTCCTTTGACAGCTTAATTTGCCTTTCTTTTTCCTTTTTATTCCCTCTTCTTTTTTCTTTTTCTTTTTTACCCATCGTTAAAAAAGTATTAAAAAAAATCTTCTATCTGGAAGTGACCATGTAATTTGCAAGGAATAAGAAAGTAGTCTATAAAGTGTCTGCAGCAACACTGTGCTGGTGGAGGTTTGCTTGGTCAAGAGAGCAGTTGACAGAATCAACAATATATACACACAGGTAATGTATATACTTATAAAGTAACTTCTGGTGGAATAATTTTTGGCTTTACTGATCCTGGTGCTTTGGTTTGATAGCCTATTGTAACATTTTATTAAACTGATAGTACTCTTCCTTGTTGATATTATCTATTACAAAAGTTCACTAAAAATGATGTCTTCAGATAAAACAGGCTCAGCAGGAACCTCTTCAGATAGCATCTGAACAGAAATTCCTGTGCTTACTTCCCAAGAGTCAATGCAGTTTACAACTAGATAATACCAATTACATAATCAAATGTTCATGTTCAGAAGAAAAATGCCCGAAATCTGACAGTAAAACTCATACTTTGAAAAGCAAAGATACACAAAAATGAATAAAAATATATTCTATGCCAATCTTCTCAAACAGCTGAGTTGTATGGGCTCTACTCCTGAGTGATGCAACCCATCAGAACACACATATGACATTCAAAAAAATAAACTATTTTGTTTTTCTCTACATGTCACAAGTTCTTTTGTTTGTGATTTTCAATCCTCTGTTTCCTTCAAGCTGTGAATTACAGCTTTGCTATTGTTCCCCTACAATCAAGGGAAACCGCACCTCAATAAGAACAAGGAAAATTTCTTCGAAAGAAACTGATTTATAAATATTCCGTTACTATTGCTTTCAGTACTGATGGGTGAAAATTTTGCAGCAGGATGCTTTTTATCAGAACCTGCTGATTCTTTGACTTAAAACTGTCAGTACAAAAAAGGAGAAAATGTGAAGATAAATGGCATTAGAATCAGTTTATAAAATGTGTGACAAGTAGATAATAGATACCTCATTTTACCGAAAAAGACCATTCATTGTTGAGATAGTCTGTTTCTCATCTTTTAAAAACCAAACACAGTCATGCTATTTTTGTCCAACTTTTAAGAAGAAAGGTAAAATGAGAGGAAGTTGAAAAATTTGGATTGAAAAGTCTAATTGGCTTTTCTCACACAACTAGGCAGGAAACATCTCAAAACTACCAGAAATTATTAGGAAAGGAAAATAACTTTCCTTTCAGCCTATCCTAATATTATTTCAGAGAGATGCCCTTCCAAGGTTCAACTGAATTTAAATTAGTCAAAGTATCTTCTCTTCAGCTCACATGAGGGGTTCCATTGGAAACACACAAACTGGTACACCCAAATATGGGAATAATACTCACTTCATCCCTCCACTAACATAAATAAAACTTAGATGTACATGGCAAAGATAGTTAAGATCTCTCCTGGGTGAAACATCCTGGAGGTATGCGCTTTATCAAGGCATACCTTGATAAAGTTTCTCTTCACAGCAGTGATGTACTAAAAGGAAGAGTTAGGTTTATTCATGAGTATATAATGTCTGCATTATGACAGAAGATCAATTGTTCAAGTCCCCCTATCTGTGGAAAAGACAGTGCTACAGAGATACTTCATTCACTGTGTCTGCAGCTCTCCTGAGACATAGCTGACAAACTCAGGGTCAGAATTTAGGTGAAATAATGCAAAATTCAAGGTTTTCAGTGGAACTGCCAAATAGCTCAGAGATGTGTTCAATTTGAAGACTCACATCTCACCTCCTGCAGCGCTGTATTAATCTGTTGTGAATAAACCAGCCCTCTAGTATATTTTCGCTTGTAGAAAAAGCAGTCTGCTTGATTTCATCTGAAAGGTCCTTCAACAGGAAAAAAACACAAAGATTTATTGCATGAAAATGGTGTAAGCATACAATAATGAACTAGCAGAAAGCCTGCAGTGTGAAGCCATCAGGTCTTATAAGAAGGAAAAATTTCCAACAGCCTTCTTTCTCCCCAAAATTACACCAGATTAGTGGGAACCTTCAACAGAGTGTGAAGCACGGTACTGTCTTCTTACAGTTTACATACTGGGTGATTTGTACTACCACCTAGCTCAGGTTTACAGAGGCTTACTCAGTGCCTGGGCAATTATCCTGCTGGTTTGCTTCTAAAATGAATGCTGTATACAATTAATGCTTGTGATGAATTACATTACAACTAGTGAGGCCAAACATCTTCCTCTGAAGCTGCTACATGTTATCTTAGTTTTAAATTGACCAAAGTCCTTTGCTGAGTTTTGACTGGAGGAATATGTTCCTGTAAGACTGATCCTGAAATTTATCATTTATCCTAAGCCCCACATGTCCAAAAAATATCTCAGTTTAGGTGCCTCTACAATCACATATCCATGTTTCAGAAAGAATGGTAGGGATACTGAGGAGTGCTCAGTATTCCCAGCAGAACAGCTGACTATATGAATAGCTCAACCAATACCACTCTAACGTTTTTCCACAGGTGAGAACTGCCAGACAATTCATACTCCCAAGTGGTCACATATTCATTATGGAAGCACGTAAAATGAACTGTGCATTTCTGCTGATGGTCAAACTTCAGACAACAATCCTGAACGTCCCTTTTTTTTTTTCACACTGTGATTATGGAAAATCAGACAAGGATGGATGGGAACCAGGAAACTACATGCATTTAAACCAATAAGAGAGCAGTTTCAGCAGAGACTTATGAAGAAAAGAACTGACAACGGAGGAGAGAGAAAAATTAGGTCAGCAAGAGAAAGGGTCAGTGATAAACAGCTGAAACAGTTTACTAGGTTCCTTTTGACTCTCCTAGTAGAGCAGTCAATAAAAGGGAGGTACTGAAGATGCTTATTAAAACTAATGCCTCAGTTTAACAACCATTTACTGTAAAACATCCATAAGCTAAATGAGTGTATGGCAACCATATGAGACAGCAAGTGAGAGACGGACAGTTAGTGCCAATAGCATGCTGCTTGCAAGGCTCATTTTTACCTTAGAAAAACATTATGAAGTGTTAAATTTGTTATTTCCCATCAGCAATTTTGATCATTAAATATATGCATTTGCATATCGGACAACACTAACATTACCTCTGGCAGAGAGGAAATCAGTGTGTATTCGTATCAAGACTCTATCTTCTATTTTGCTTAAAATAAAAAGCAAAAAACTCATCATCTTCACCTAAAGTTTAAGGAAAAAGCTGAATGCACCAAACTGAGCCTAGAAGTAACTGCATCCTTTGTTCTGTTTCAGTCCTACTCTTCTCATGTTAGAATAAAGTTTTTAAATGACATATACAAACACTGTATCTTAAAATAAATAAACAAATAAATGCAGGAAATAGAAGTTTTAAATATTAAGTAGTACCTACTACCAAAACAGACCCATACTTGATAACAATCAGAGGTCATGAATGGACTAAAGCCTCTTCTTCCTTATCATGCCAGAATACATGAAGATAAATGTAGGAACAACCATCATTTTCTGGAGAGGGGATGGAGGAAAACAATCCATACTGAGACTCTTCATAGAGAAAGATAACGTTTTCAGTCTGAAATTGCATAACTGTACTGACCATGACCTGAGAATAAACAGAGGATAAAAGGCATCCATTTTCATTAACCTTAAAGAAAAAAATACCTCCCACATGGCAAAAGCTAAAAAATACGCTAACAGAGAAGCAAGCTTACAAATACAGCACATTTTAAAGTTTGCAAAGAAGTTCGACAGTTCATTTCCCTCACTCTCCATAGTTCAGATGTGAGTATTCAGCCATGTGCCTTATAATGTCAGAAAGACAAACAAGCTATGTTTGCTGCTCATGAACTGTGAAGATGATGGCTAAAATTCAAACACATAGACCTAAATAGAATAGAACTACCCAATATAAAAAAAATATTGAAATCTAAGAGAAACGGGGAAACAAAGTTGAATGTTTAGGAGAATTGTTAAGTATCCCATCCACTGTCAGAAGCAAAGCTACCCGAAATGATTGTTTCAGCTGTGTGTTTCCCCCACATTAAAATCCCTGTATATTCAAAGCACGATTACTCACAGCGATTC
This sequence comes from Micropsitta finschii, assembly GCA_034783455.1. Taxonomy (NCBI): domain Eukaryota; kingdom Metazoa; phylum Chordata; class Aves; order Psittaciformes; family Psittacidae; genus Micropsitta; species Micropsitta finschii. Next base: position 5,811 of record JAVHNF010016589.1, on the reverse strand, counting down.
TATAAAACTGCTAGGAATATAACATGATTTCATAAAACATACACTTCAAAATGGTTCTTCCTTTCTGCCAAATGATATTTTTACGCAGTTCTATTATTTGGATGGTCAGAAAAGTCTGAGCAGACAACTTAGTGGCACATCTGTTGTAAGTAATAAAATATCATAAGAGGAGGCAAGGGTTTCTTTAAGCAGATCACTGGACTGCATTAGTGTCTTCACCATTTAAGTGAATCTTCACATAAGAACCAAAAAGTGTAATACCAGAAATAGGTATGCATACATTTATATACATATAGAAAAGTACTTCATTCACCACAGAGAGTTCCAATAGCAATCATGACACTTTAAGGGTCTCTGGCTCATATTATTTTATTGTTATTTTTTTAAATCTATGTTGGTGAAACAAAATGTCCAGGGTTTACATGGAATCTGGCCAAGTGAAACTTACTCAGATTCCACAAAAAGAAAGTAGCAGCAGCTTTGTCATCTGCCTTAAGTAGTCCCTTCAATGTCTGGATGCAATAGATGGCTTTGGACAGGACAAAAGTCTCTATGTTTGCATGGTGACCGCGTAAGACAGCCCATGAAAGATAGAAAATTAGTGGCAATAGCATGAAACCAAGCAAAGGTTATTTCAAATGAGGATCACAGAAAATTTTCTAACCATAAGTATAGTTGAATGTGGAATTAACCGCCAACAGAAACAATGGCCTAAGTCAATGTCACTGCAGGCAAGCAGGATTTACTGCACCAACGACTACCTAAATGATCCGTTCAGCCCATAGTTCTTAGCACTTCAACACTTCCTAATCGGTTCTCACAAACATTTACTTGGCTCATCTCTTAACAGCATGTGCAAATGTTATTTTGGTTTTTGTACCATGTTTACATGACCAAGGTTTTGTTCACTTTATTATCTGGAGAGTAAATGCTCTCCATACAAGCATCCATTATTTCATAAAACCCTGAGGAATGTGGTTACTATTTTTCTTTCTTTTCCCTCCCTTCCTGAAAAGATCAGTCACCCGTCAGGAAACTGAAACAGCAATATCTGACATAGCACAATACAAGTAGCATAGCAAATAAGTGAAACAAATAGATCTGCAAACATGGCTCAGGTGACATTTGTTCAGTCCCACTGCTTCCTAAGGATTAGCAAACAGAGCTAGTCAATGAATTGAAACAGCTCAGTTGCCAGCCATTCAAGAAGCTTTATCATTGTTTCTGCCACTTTTTTGCCCTGAGTATACTGAATATTTGCACAACTTCCTGCTGTTTCCAAGTGATTTTTTTTTTGTCAACTATATCCTGTGCTTCATAAATGAATCATCTGGAATTTGAGTATTCTTACCATCAGACACAAAACTGCATCAAAAAGATACAGATATACAGTTTAGATGCCGAAAATCAACACAGCCAGATATATAAACCCCTCTGTGAACAAAGGCATCAGTGAGTGCTCTCCACTCGCAGGATTTCAGCACCCAGAAGGCCTCTTAACAGTTATCTCGAACAGTGTAGCCAAAGACTATGCAACAGTATCACTATTGCCATTTTTGTAGCATTCATCTGCCACAGGACAGGGATTAAGGGAACTATTCATATGGCAATGATCCTACAGGAGCTTATTATGATCTTCATGAATCAGTAGTAAAATGCACTACATTGTAGTTGTCATAGCCTCCAGATGCTATGTCTTTGCTGCTTGTCTCAAAAATTCATAAAAGTGCGCATGGTGGAAGATGTATGTCATATGCATTCGCTCTCTGTCTCCAAAAAAGCATGAATCTGCTATCAATTTTGACTTAACTGATTCACTGGCTATTTTGCCTTGGGTTATATTGCTTTCTTTTCTGCAACTTGCTTTTTGATAAATGATGTCGCTGCAAGTGTAAAGGCCCTTTTCCCCTTTACAGAGTATGAAATAGATCAGTTTAGAATAAAAGCTAAAACTCTGATTGACTATACAGTGTTGTTTATGTTATCTAATAGTCTACTTCTTGTCCACCGCGCTTGTTTTTCTCATGCAATCCCTCCATTAATATAGCCATTAACCAAGTTATTTAGCCAGTTTTAATAATTTTATTAGCCAGTTTTGCCCTGTGGAGAAAAAAAACACTTTTCTAAATTCTATGTCACTATTTATTCATAGATATAAATATAAAAAATATTCTGAATATTCTTGTAGAGCAAGGCCCTGATTATTTTTGGTGACTTCTTTGAGCTCTCCTGTTAGAAGACAACCCCACAGAACTCATCCACACAAAACAGAGTTGCGGTTTCAGTGACAGCCCATATGTTAAAGAAGAACAAAACAAAACTGGAAGAAGAAGATTCGGTATGCTATGAACTTCTCCAGGGAATAAATGTGAGTTCCTACCCCTCTCTGGAAATCACACCTCTTTTTAAACTCTAATTGGCTGGGCAAGGAAGAACACGGATTTCACAAAAAATAAAATGTGTATCTTTGGCACATATTCAAGCAAAATAGGAACCAGAAAATATGGCAACTAAAGACCTGATTTTTGAATTAGCAACTCAGTATGACAAAGTATTTCCCTTAATGTTCTGAGACTAATGACCTGGTTCCACTGATGTGCAAGGAAGGAGCTTTCGTACTCACAAAGTCTGTAACTTCCCAGTTTAACCTTGCCTCCACTGACAGAAAATACCTGCTTTTTGTATTAGAAAATGTTTTCTTTAAAGTATCTAAATAAAAGAATACTGCCCACACAAATCTATAAACATACAGAAAAACTATGATTGTGATATACTGGGCAGTCTTTTTATTTAGATAATGTTTCCAAAATGTAGGGATGATTTGGCTAGAAACCTGTTCTTAATCAGGTTTTTGAAAATTACTGATTATCTAATGGGCCAAATCATTCAATGACAGCAAGATTAATCTGGAAATCACACTGGTTAATGACACTGCTTGTATTTACATACTTACATTCATATGCACTTCTAATAGTAAAGTTGAAAACTCTGCATCTGCCAAAGGACATGTCCACATGGAATGATGTTGCAATATACACCTGGCTCCAAAGGATGTGTTTGAAGACAAGTTGGGAATGTGTACACATTATTCCCTTGCTCCAGTAGTCATAACAAAGGGCTGCCTTCCCCTCCTAACACAGTGAATTTTTAGTTCTTTTCAACAACTATGCTGATACCTACTGATAGCATTTCAGGGACAGCTCAATCCCTGCATGCAAAAACCAAACTGCATTTTAGGAAGGTTTTTGAAAGAAAATTCCCTGTACACATCAAAACATAAAATGTTATTATTAATATCGTAGAAAAAAAAAACCAACCCAACAGTCACTGAATTCACTTCTAATACAAACAGACCAGCAATAATCCGTCAGTAAAATTACAAAATCGCATTTGGCCATGTTACTTCTTCTGTGAAGACAGATTTTATCAGTATTTTCATAGTTCCACACACTGTTTCCTTGACAGATGCTTTTTATTCTCTTACAAATGTCTGTCAAGCAAGCAACTCTTCATCAAACAACTGAAATAATTTTGTCAACAAGCTGTGTTTTACTTTTCCCTCACATTCCTTTTAAGCCCCTAAAAGTATCCTTTCATGTACCTACAGTATTTTGTCTACCCATTTCATCAAAAGAAGATAGTACTTTTGTCTGTAAGCATTTCTGGAAAGATTATGCGGTTTACTGTTAGATTCTGCTACACTTTTCCTGTTAAAGTGTCATATTTCACATTAAACTAGATATTGGTTTCTTGTATCAAACACCTGAATTTGCATTTGATAAAAAAGTAAGGAGCTTTACTTAAAAGTAAGTATTTATCATGCTGCAAAATTAAACATGCTGTAGTGTTTGGTATCCTTGAAACAGCATGTAAACCATTTTAGCAGTATGATGGTAAACACTTGTTTATTAGGAGTCATGTACTCAATAATCACAGTGGTACCTAAAATTGCAGAAGCTCCATTTCTTTTTGAGTAAGAATCAGCTTCAGAATAACACAGTTCCTCAGAAAACAGATATGCTGTTGTGTTTTTAGGAACGTATCTAACACCCAAGCATGCCCACAGCAGAGCAGCACAAATGTCACACTGAGTTTGATTTAATTTCTCAGGTAAGTTACTGAAGCTGCTGGGAAATACACCTCTGCAGTTTAATAAACATTTTAAAAATAGGCTTTCCTTCATTGCATGAAAACTGAAAAAATAATACCAAAACTCTATTCTTCATGGTTCTTATTTGTTCTAAATTTAAGTATATAGCCTTTTGATTATCTGTCCAAATAAAAACAACTGAAATCACAAGATGTTCTTTTTTTGCTAGTTAGCATGCCAAAGTGATCCCACATCCCTTTAGTCACACAGTGAAGTCAATGGATGAGATTTCCAGATCTGTGCTCATCTTACTCTAAACACCCGGTTATTGACAGACAAATCTCAAATAGCTCCTTCCAGCTCAAACACCAACAAAGCCTAAAAAAATACATACTTGGAAATAGGACTTCAGTCACTTAATCTTTTGCAAGTTCGCAGACTTTCTTTAAGTGACGGCTGGACTGAAGTCAAGGAAGGGCATTTAGAAACTACCTTTGTTTCTCTTAAAACATAATCATAAAAAAACTCATAATCATAAATAAAGTTCTTAAAACATAATCATAAATAAAGTTCTTAAAACATAATCATAAATAAAGTTCTGCTCTTAACTTTATAAGCATCTGTACCACTGCTCACCTGGATTCAAAAGAAATTCTAAAGTTACAGCCAAATACTAAAGGAAAAACCTCTGAAAACACGTCATGAATTTAGAGAATGTGAGCTACTCCAACAGACTTCTGAGCTATTTGCTTTAATTTTATCTCTAACACTAGGCAATAAATTATGTCTTGTTTCCCAGTTGTTCTCTTCAAGGCTCAACATAACATTTATCTGAATACTATGTTTTCTTCAACTGGCCTGTCCAAACTTATATAATAGTTTAAGTCTTCTGCAAGAGAAAGCATGAAGATCAAAAGGAGCAACTTGAAAGTACTATCATGAATTCCAATATTGCATCTTTCACAGAAGAACAAACTAGCAACCCAGAGTTAAGGTTACAATAAATATTTCATGAAGCCCTGGTCGATATAACTAGCAATCCCAGAACATCTTAACCTATCTAAGCAAAAAGTACTTGAGACTCAAATTTGAGATCCAAACCCAGTTTTTCTTTAGGGGAAAAAGGAATTATGATAATGGGAAAACTTACAATAGGAGCAGCCGTAGACTTCGATTCTTAACCCAATTTGTCCCTCTTCATTCCAGTCCAAAGGAACTATCCGTACATATCGAGCAATAACTGGATGTTGTAAATCATGTCGGACCACACTATCAGAGTTTGCATTTCCAGGAAATGCCTAAAAGAAGAAAAAAACCAAAATTATTGTATTACCTCTATCTCACGTGCTATAAAGGTCCAGTTCTGAAGGAAAACATTACATAGCGAAGTCCTTTGAGTGTCTAGGCCACACTCAAGTTTGGTTTAAATGTTTCTTTGATAGTTACCAAATTATGAGCTGATTGAAAGTTTCACAACAATACCAAAACAGTAGCATTGAGACCTCTTCATCCACAATAGGTATGTTGAATTCATGGGCTAGCTCCTGCTAGGTAAGACAGCAATCCATTTTGCATTACTAATTTGTTAGTTATTAACATGTCAATAAAATTGTCCAAGAGAGGGGTTTCTGGAGAAGATACTCATCCTCTAGTTCACCTGCAAACACACAGAAAAGAGCCAAAGGAGGCAGAAGTAAGAGAGAAGTAGGGGACAGGTGAGG
>JAVHNF010016586.1:3588-17264 GCA_034783455.1 Micropsitta finschii | reverse complement strand
CCCGTATAAAACAAAATTACCCTGGCTTGCAGCAGAGTTGAAAAAACAGCCATACAGCAAAAAGTGTATGAATACACAAAAGCAAGAGGAAGGTACATGACACTTCCTAATCACATTTGAAGCAGATAGCAGGGGAAGGAGGAAGAACATTACATACGAGGTATGGCACTTGAAAACTCTCGTGGGTTACTTGCAATAAGCCTTCGCCTTAGCTCGTTCACACCAACTCCTGCAGGGTCTGAAAAGTTGGAAAGCAACTGATTACTGACAGAAGCACTTTTCACATGCATCCCCCTCATTTCATAACACATTGCTTACACACAGATGAAATGTAAATTTCCCCAAAACGTACCAGAAGTGACTGAAGTGTTTTGATTGATGCAACATACATATCACTTCCTAGCAACACAGTCATACCCAGAATGCAGCTCAGCAACACTATTTTAAAGAAAAAAAATTACCATCTAATACTTCCAGACTTTGAAAAGACAATGGATTTGCCATTACCCAGTTTGCTTTATCAGGATCATTGAACACTGCAGAACAACAGCTTCCTTTCAGACACTATCATTAAACACTACTTGAGAGCCTGCAACCCACTCAATACAGTATTCCTATAACAACCATTATTAAAGGCATCTTTTTACCTTTTTCTACTGCCCATGACTGAGATTTTTCTAGTCTCCAATTTTAAATATTCTTCTTACCACTGCCATATTCATGCATTTAACACTGGTTGTAGAATTGCCTCCACATAACTGTGTTTTCTAGTAAGTTACAAATTTCTGTACTAGTCCCAGCTGAATCTAAAACCAAACTATTTCCCAAATATAATCCATTATCAACCATCATTCGTAACTGCATGGTTTCTTCTAAGAACTTTTTAAAACATTATCTCAAGCAAAGAAGATGATACGTACTTTAAAATCAATAACAGAGTCAAATTACAGACACTCGTTCTTGAAATGCTGCTTTGAGAACTACCAGCACAGTCTGCAATCACTGCAGTCAGCAGCAGAAACCTCAGTGGATCAGACCATGACTGATGGTTTCCTCCCCTCTGTAACAGGTTGTGAAATTTGCATAAGTAATTAACCTCTTACCCACTAGTATAATTAGTCTGTTCCGGTCTGCTGGGTGACGCTGGTACCTAACCACTTCTTCATATGGAGCTGCAAGTGCACTGTAACAGCTGCTGGGGCACCGAGTGTAACATGACTGCTGGTTGGTCCGGGATTTCCTGCGACACAGGCGCATACTTCTGCGGAAACCAGCTGTAATGGACAAAGACATGTACTGGAAATATACCCAAGATGCAGGCAACTAGTTCTTCAGTCTCGAGTGTTTTTAACCTACACAACATACTGCTTTTTTGAGCTTTCTGCAGGGTGACAGTGGATTTCATTGCAGCACTTGCTATGTCAGCTTGGTAGAACTTCTGAGCATGAAAAGACATCTGAAGAGGAGGTCAGGTCTCACTGAAAATCGCTTGAAAATTAGCCCAGAATTGGAGACCCTCCACAGGATCCCCAAAACAAGCCAAAGGAGAAGTTTCTGGCCATGTAAAGTATCACGAGGGAACAGGTCAACTCTTTTTCCATGGTGTAGCTTTTTCACTCTCCTAAAGCAGATCTGCAACATTTGTTCCAGCTTCCAGAATGAATCCAAATATTTTAAAAGCCATTATGGTTTAGGAACATGGATAGGTTTGCTGCTTCACCTTAGCATCCAACTCTGAAAACCTCACTTTTAGGTCTAGTTTTCTAATGGAAGACCCCATGATTATTCTCAGTAACAGCAAAATTAATCGAGAAGTAAGGGAAATCTCAATAGCCAGTCAAGTTAAAATAGTGGTGGCTAGGTCTCAGTAGAAAACTAACAAGAGAGATTTAAATGTAGAGAACAGACATCAGTAGGAGGAGAGAGACCTGAAGTTTGGAAAGCAGAGTAAGCAGAATTCAATTTGGTAAGGTTTTAGATGAAATAAAGAACAAAGCACTTAACTTCAGACAAGCACTTAATCTAGGTCAAGTCCCAGACATCTTACTTATCTTTAGTCATTGCATACCAATAAAGACGCGTTGACCAAATTCACCAAATTCTTCCTCCTCTAGAATACGAAGAACAAATATTCATGAAACAGTAATAATAAAGAACAGTAAAAGCCTAAGAGCTAGATGGCTAACAATCCCTGATGATTGTAAATGGAAAACAGTATTTCAGTAAACATATGGAAGTACCATGACTGGTTGAATAAAAAGAATTAAAAAATTAATTAATAAATAAATAAATAAGGCACAATACTCCATAATGTAAAATAGTCAAATATTTCACATGACCAATGACCAACTCAAAGCATCAATATTTCTGTAAGACAAAAATTAAACTTAGAAAACCGTGGTATTTTCTAAATTATATTTTAAACTCTTTTTTTTTTTTTTTTTTTTTTTTTTTTTGAGTAGTTATAGAAGAAAAAAGACCTCCATAGAATTTAAGCTTTTCAGGTGACCCCTAGCTTACAGGACTTCTTTAGTTGTAACATTACAATTACTAACAAACCAGTAGCTCAAAATCAGAAATAACTTATAACTCTTTCTGACCGATAGCATGCATCTGCTCAGATCTTTAAGGCAGAATTAAGACCTGATTTTATTATTCCTTTTTAAACTTCTTTGGATCAGTGGTGTCTGTGCTCCACCATCTCAAACGAATCTCCTTCTTCCAATTCTTTTTGTCCCCATTCTCATTCTGTTCTTTGTGAAGGCATTCAGGTGAGCATTCTGAATCCCTGTATGTATTTTTTAAGAATTAGATCTCTCTTAGAAGGCTAAAAAATACAAATTTCCCAATAAATCAATGATTTAACAGTCAGAAACTAATTTATAAAGGTGATTGGTCACAAATAAGTACAGAAAAAACCTGGCATCAGCAGTGTTTAGATTTCTCTTCAAAAAGAACTCCTAATGTTTGCCTAATCATGCATGGAATTGTCCAAGCTGTTTATTCCACTTAGGGCTTGTTAAAGCAATAATAAGATACAGAAGACATAGACACAGCTTTAAAGGCAGTAATTGTTCCAAGGCAGGAACATTACTTTGCAAAATAGGAAATGTTTCATCTTTTAGCACGAGATTCTTTGATTGATAGTTATCAAATAGAGCATGCAGGTATTAAAATCAGATATATCTTACTTACTCTTCTTTCACATGTCTACACTCTTTGCTACTTGCACCTTTAAAAATGCAGTTTTATTTCTATATGTACTAACAACTTGTTTATGCTTGTAGGAAGACTACTTGGCAGAACACTGCTTGTTCAGGGCAAAGTTCAGAGTACTGTTCAGCTGACATATGCCTGCATTATTTCTATCTTTAGGTCTTTTGAGCCATCATTCAATCTCTGAGAATTTCTGCTTTATCTACTGTCTGTTCTATGGCATGGAGTGCAGTATGGAATCCTTCAGGGAACAAGCAATAAACACAGATAAATTATAAGAGATTACTGCTTACGGAAGACAGGGAGAGAAAAGTTACTATTACCTTCTTTAAGTTCCTCTGCACGTTGAAATGGAGACAGACATAAAACAATTAGTTTTGAGAAGACACTCAATACGAATATTTAAAAAAATATAAAATTAACCAGCATCATACAAGGTATTTAGGAAATTTAGGAAACAGGTACTACAGGCTTTAAATCTAAAATATGCCTGACTGAGCATGAATTCTCAGTTTCCAAAGAAGAGACTCAGCTACAGCATCTGTCAGTATTGTACTTGCAAAATACATCATACAGATATTCAACTAATGTTTAAAACAAAATACAGGATAGCAAACTTTTGCACCTTTGTTCCTCTGACTGGATACACAGAGAGCTGACTCAGCACTAAGGAGTGAATAGGATTTGCAAGAGTAATCCCCAAGTTCAGTTATCAGAAACATTCTAGCCTGTAAATAAAAGGCTGCCCTCTAGATCTGCTGGTTGCCTTAAAAGCTTTGGGCATTGCTTGAGAGGTGGAAGAGAACCAGGCATATGTGGAGAAGAGCAAGTGTAAGGTGGAATGACATTTTCTCCACAAAGTACCAAATATTTCAAACAGGAAGTTTAGCTGTAGCAGATTTAGTTTACTGGGGAAATGATTTATTTTAGAATACTTAATTTTTGCAAAACTCTGAAGGTGCTGTAAACAGGCAGCTGTACCATAAACAAAACCAAAAACAAAACAAAACAAAAAAGCCAAACAAAAAATCCGCACACACAAAAAAACCAAACCACATTTGTTTTTTAACCAAACAGCTTGGTTAAAACAAAAAAAGGCACTGACAGATTGTACGTCATATATAAATCATTCCTCCTATAAAAGCATTTCTCTTTCTTGTATGCCAGTTGTGCACACAATCAGGAGTCCACAACAGCTCTCCTCTTTATGTTAGGGTAACGGAGGCCTGAATCCCCAGTGCCTCTAAGAGCTTATGTAATCCAATTACCTGCTGACATCAGTGCAGCTCCTGCTGTCACAGCTTGCATGAGTATAACTGATCAGGATTTGATAAACAGATCTGATACTGATGCATGAGAAGAAACACTCATATGGGTAACAAGACAAAAGCCTTATTACTTAAAACAATCAGAGAGCACGAGGATGATTTTAAGGCAACAAAATTTTATATAATGGCTTTGCAAGCCAGAACAGGTTCTAAAGCAAAAATTGCACTCTGTTTTCTGTCACCTGCTTGTTTTTAAGATACTTGTCTGTGGGCACCCTTCTCACAGCAGAACAATAGCAAGGAATTTGGAGGTAGGTCAGAGGCACTTACCAGACTCAAAAGTTTCTTCATCTTGTTTAGTAATCCAGATTGCAAAGATATTAAAATAAATTCAAAATTTAGTTCTGTCTTAGTATAGAGTTTCAGAACAAAATGAAATTTCCAGCTCCTGTTACAGTCTTATACATATTTTTCCTCTTTCCTCTACACTGAGGTGGCAAAATACAGCTCACCATACTTGAATTAACTGTCTGGTCTCTCTCCACTCAGTCCTACAGGATCACATCCCTCCATGAGAGCTTTCTGAATTACCTCAGGGTAAGGAAGAATGAGATCTGCTGCTTTAGGGAGCAAGCCAAGCTAACAGTCAGCACATATTCTATTTATATATAAAATTCTTGCTCAGAAAAAAAAATAATAATCTCCCAACATCAGTTTCTTGGCAATTAATTGAGTGGGCTTTCCAAGACTACAATCATCTGTGGCAAAAACTGTGGTAACATTACAGCCACAGTCCAAAACCTGAATCAGAGAGGTCAGATCACATTCAGGGAGATATTTTTGGGGTGGTCCCTCTTTTACCACAGCATTTTACTATAAGGACTGTACATTAGAACTGCAAATAGCTCATTTTAATACAGTAATATAGGATGAGGTTTCAGGGTACACTAATATAGGATGAGGTTTCAGGGTAAGAAAAAAAAAGCATTTTCTACCAGTAAGTTCACTAGGAGAATGAGTGTTTTTATTTGGGAAACAAAACGAGGCTTTAACTAGCTACTATCTTAAAACAAATAGAATAATCTCAAGTGAATTCAGTTACCCGTTTCCACACACTTCTCATCAATCTGCATGTCATCCTCTACAACACAAGGAAAAAAATAACCTGAATCAGAAAATGCCTGGGGAGGAAAAAAACCCCTGCAGGTCTTACAAGACTGAACTCAGACATCAGAAAGAAAATACTTGAAACTCAGATCAGCTTAAGACTTCTGTAAGTATTTTTACTGTTAACTCCAACTTACTGATGTGCAAAAGGCTCTTCTAAAACTAGTGCTCTGAAGGGCTTGCAGCAGAGAGGCAAACATGTCTAGCTGGAATTCTCCCTTTGAAGTAATAAAAGGTTTAACATGGCTATTGCTGTTTATCCTTTAAATATCTATTTATTAAGTATTATCGCATCAGAATACAATTTTCCACTCCCTTTCTTCTCTCCTGTAGCTTTAAAAAGTGTGTATCTTTCCAGTCTGCTTCACTCAAGGAAGGAGTTTTGCTTGGTTGTTTTTATCATGATTTTGACATGGAAAAAAAAGGAAAAGATTGATTCAGTTCCTTCTCCATCCCCAAATCACATCAATTCACATCCCTGAAATGCAATCTCATGGGCTCATAATATGGCACTGTTCGTGTGTTCTGTTCTTGCATGCCTCTCCAGATAAGCCCAAATAGAAGCTGTTTTACAGGGCAACTGTCAACCATATTCTGCCCATATTTATCCTTTAAAGAAAAACTCTCAGAACTCCTTAGGTCAGCTGCTGAAGATGGGAAACAGAGAGAGAGATAAAGAGAGAGAGGAAATGTAGTCTTTGCTTCCTCTGAGCAACCCATCCAAACTCCCAGCTCCCTACCAGATAATGCATAGCTTAACTTTTGACTTTAAGACAACATAAGCTTCTACTATTTCAAGTGGAAAAAGGCTTGATTTCCATTATGCTAAGCACACAAAATGCCAAGAAGTTGTGTTTCATTTGCATGTACTGCCTCATTTCTGAAAACTTTTGGAAAAGCCTGTAAACCATGTGCTGTATTGATTCCAGGTACAGGAATGCAATGCTGTGCCAGACAGCACTGATGATTTCCTACCTTCTTCCACAGTGCTTACTGCCCACAGCATATCCATTGAAGCAGTTAAATGCAATAAAATTACGGTGAAAGAGAGCCCCAGCTCTAATGAACAAAGCAAGCAGTGCAAGAAGAATTCTAGGCAATGAAACACTCCATCTGGGAGTTACCACAAGAGGATTAATCTTATATTATTATAAAGAACCATAGAACAAAATGGGGAGGGAGAAAACAGGAAGAACATTCTTATTCTGACAACAATTTGGCATGTTTACAGAAAGCTATAGTTGCCAGAGAATAACGTTTCTGGATTGTCAGCATGAATAAACTCATGGGCATCACAGCTTACTTTACACCTCAAGGAAAAACAGTTCTATCTTTCTCTCAATAGTTTTGATAACAAAGATACATTCTAAGCATATTGCATGGTACCTTCCAGTGGAGAAGTGTTAACTGTATCCCTGGAAAGCCAGGCTAGTACACATGTCACTCAAGACTTGTATCCAATTCTGAGAGAACTGGCTCTCCTAGAGAGCACCTAGATCTTACAGACTGCAGGAGCTGAATTCACAACTTCTCTCAGTCAGATCCCAAGTACACTGGGCACAACAACCTCCACCATCAGTACTTCAGGTGCAACTAACACTTAGTTTTTATTTTCCTGGGGATAGTTAACACACTTCTGAAGTGACAACGCAGCTCCAGAAACAATGTCTTTGAATTAAACTGGATTGTATGAGTTTCTATTTCAGTATCCCTGGAAATAAACACTTACTTCCTACTCTACCATTCAAGTGACATTTCACTCACACATTGATGATTTGAGACAGAGATGGGGCTGGAAAGGCTGAGACCACCAGAATTCTCGCTGCTTCCTGCATAGAAATAACTTATTACAGTTAAAGAAACAAAACATTCCACAAGCACATTATACTGCTTTCTGATTCACTGCTTAAACATAAGATCAGTCAATACTGAGCTGACAAAAGACAATAAGAATGGAAATATTATCAGTGGTTTAGCCCACTGCAAAGCCCTGAAAGAAAGTCAGTATGCTACCAGAATGATTTAAAGGCAATTTCCAAATCAACAGCCCACAGGTATTTACAATATCCTGAGTTTATATATAAGGACAGGAAGATAAACCATACTGTGGTCCAGACTCCTGGAAATAGAAGAGTGTGCTACTGCTATGGACAATAGTATCACTGCCTCTGTTACTACACAGAGCCTCTTGCAGCCTCAGTCAGAAGCTAGTTTCATTTCAGATTTCATTATACAGACCACAGCTAGATTTACATATAGTACAAAATGAAGCCTATAATCTACAATTGTGGGGCCTTGTGTTTTCCTTAGGACAGACAGGACATATGGTTAGAGTATCATACTGAAAGTATGTTACAGCAGCTTAGGTACCCTCGTTTAGAAAACATGTAATATGAAAATAATGGTCTCTCTATGCAGAATAGTCAAAGGATACCTATTTTTCCTTGAGCATATTTCTTTTGCTTGTGTTTGGTGGATTTGTTTTGGGGTTGCCCCTCCCCCCTTCTTTTAATCAGGTGCACTAAGTTTTGACCAAAGCTGCTACACTCCATTAGATGTCTTAGCAACTAGCATAGAGATTAGGCAACTGCTATGCCCTTCTTAGACATCAGTTTAAGATAAGGTGCTTTCAAAAGCTTCTTCTCGCATAGATACTCTTAAGGGAAGTAGAGCAAGAAGTCAGAGAAGAGGAAGGGGAAATACATTTGTCAGATGCCACTGAATCATGCTGCTAAATAACTTACAAAAATTTTAAGTAGCAAAGTCTGAATACCCAGCTAACATTTAAACTGGAACTCAGAAAAATTACAACTTCTTTACCTTTTAAGAAGATGATTTGAGGGTATAAGTCCAGCACAGGCACTGAGATCTGAAACTTTCCTGGCTTGCCACCAGAAAGCATCATTCTGGTCCACAATCTGAAGTATTTCACCCTTCTTAAAAGGCAAACCTGCATCAGCGCATGGTATGGCAGGATCCTGCAAGGGCCAGTAATCTGCCATTGCTCGCACATAGAGCTGGTAAAGAAATTATACACGAATGACTGGAAGCCTTGTTTAGAACAGATAGAACATGAGCTTTATAATCACAGGGTCAGATATTGACATGTCAGTTCACGATTATTCATGTTTTAAAAACCAGATCAAACCCCAAACCTTGTCTGTTCATTAAAGAAGAAAAAATTCTCATACATTGTGAAAACAATTGACGTTCAACCTGTAGGTCATGCTGAAAATGTCTTCATGACCTTTAATACAACTACATTTCAGCTAACTATCTTTACTGTTTCAGCAACAGCATATTGATGCCAACTGAGAGGTTGCCATAAAGGCAAGTAATACTTCAAAGATCGCAGTAAACTTCTAATCAACACCATTGCTTTGCATCACATCATTAGACATTGTTGGGGTAACTGCAGTAACAATGTGGAAAAAAAAGAATGTCTCTTACTGTTGTTTGGTTGCTGACAAGCCGGTCAGAAACAGGAATTAATTTGAACATAATTGTCCCCTGAGACAGGGCCTAAATGATTAGAAAAGGAGTAAACCATGACTAGTATTCAGTACAAATAACCAAACATTGGCAACATGAGCTTAACACAGCATGGCTTTGTAGTTACTATAATGTCTATATTACAAATAGAATTTAGGTAGAGTCTATGTGACAACACTGTTTTTTTAAAGGAAACTTGAGAATGACACTTCTATGTCTTACTAAATATTTTTAATTCAATGAGATACATTTTGATTATAAATAATTTGATATTATAATTTCAATGTTAATATTAAAATTTTCTACTGAAATCTAATTTAAATTAGCAGTAGGATCTGATTAGACAATTGATGTAGAGGGGGGAAAAGGAAAAGGTTAAATACCTCAGTAGAGTTTGTATTTCTTATGCCTGGAAATTGTACAACCAAAGAAATAACACATAGATTTGATACTGATTACATATAGCAATACCTTACTGACTAGCACTAACACTTCACAGTGAAAAGCCCTCAAAGGCCATGAACAAAATGACAAGGACAGTGACAGCTTAACAGACTTCATGTGACTTTTGACAACAGCAATTACCACTGCCCTTTTTTGCAAGGTGAGTGATGTAGCTTGCAAGCTCATTTACTCTGCTTTAGTGCATTTTATAACATGGACTCTTATGAGAGCGGCTTTCCACTACTTTCTTGTGAAATATTAAGTGGGTGGAGCTTCTAGAAAAAATACAAATCGGTGAAGTCTGAATAAATCAGTATTTTTCCCAGAAGCTGCGGGTAGAATGGTCACATTCACAAACCAAAACAAGGCTTAGATTTAATTCTGGTGTCCTGTATTCTAATTCTAATGAGTAGTTGTGAACTTTGTCCACAGTAAGGAAAGAATCTGAATTCTCTGTTAAAAATTTCAGACTTTCTCCTCTAAGGGTGTGTGTGTGTGCGCGTGTAAAAGAAACAGCATACAGTTAAGGTACAAAGTAGAAAAAAAGATTCAAAAAAGATTCAATACCAGAATATTGATAACTTGCTCGGGCTCAAGTCCCTCAACAGGAACTCCGTTTACTTCCACCAGTTTGTCTCCAGCATACAGCAGCCCTACAGTGAAAACACGGATGAAAGCAGCAGCAGTTTTATCACAGCATGGATTATCCTGGGTAGGCAAGGCAGGAACACACAGATGTACCACAGGTTTGGAAGTTGGCATTATAAGATCCCATACACCAGGTAGGCAGGAAGGTATTCTGGATTTAAGCTACATTACCCCTGGATAGGACTGCAGGCTCCTATGGGTCACGAGGAGCTTGCATGCTTCAGTTTTCTTATTTCCTCCCACGTCCCCCATACAACATGTTTACAACCTATTGATAAACTGCCTTAAAAGTAACAGCAACATTTTAATATACCTCAATTTCCCTAAGTAATCTCTAGACCTATTCCAGTTAACCCCATTATATTAATAGACTGTAAGACTTGGAATCAGACCCTTAAAACTTCTAGGTGCACTGGGAAGCTTTGGGACTCCTCTCTGCCCTTCACAAAGTCTTCACAACATTGTTTACTTTTATATTTGCCTTCAGCTCAATTAAAACATTAACCAAACTAGGAACTCGATCAGCCATTGCTTAGGCAATAGCTAAAAGGAACTATTTTGTAATAATTACAGTTCAGTTCTACTTCTGGTGTTTTACATTTTAGTTACATAAAATTTCCCAAGGAACATGGAACACATTCAATTCTAGGATGACAAAGTAGTAACACTTCCAAAGAAACTCTTAGGAGATTGCTTAGCAACTAATATTCCCAAAGTATTTAGTAGACTAGTGCCAAAAGTATTACTATGTATTCCTTAAAGGCCCATTATCTTACAGAATCACAGACTACTCATGTCTTCCATTTACCCATTAGGGAATGAGCTGCTGGTATTCATAACTAGACTGCAATCGGAGATATTCCTGATCAGTATCTGGACGGATGTATCCAGGTATTGGTGCCAATGAAACTGGATTCATACTTCAACTTAGTCTCAAGCATAACACATTCATATGAAAATTAATGAATGAAGCAAAGTTGCTGCAATGTGTCACTATTTACAGTGCTGTCCAATGTACACATCTTCTTGCTCTATAATGCAAGGCTAATTATAGAAGCTAAGCTATTATCTTACTTCAAATATCTTATTTCAAGTTAAACTGTTTGTATCACTGTTTCAAATTACACATACCACTTCTGTCTGCTAGCCCACCATGGATCACACGGGCAACCGTTATGTCACCTGTTATCTCATGGCGTTTTATGGTGGCTCCCTGGCAAACAAAAACAAAGAAAAAACACACTCATCACTGAAGAACCCCAGTAAGTTTCCTTTCACATCACAAGTTTAATCTTTGCAATGACAAAAAGGCACTAAAAGATATAGCCTCCTTAATACCACACATATCTAGTGACGATGTATCATTATTAGCACTAAGTCTTTCAACATCTTCAACTTTCATCATAAGATGACCACATTGACTGTGAGAAATCTTTTCTATTTCAAATGTTATAGCAATCTTTTCCTAAAACAGATGAGTTAAGCTATACAATGTTTTGCACTTAGAAACACAACTGATTTCTACAGCACCTGTCAGTCTTTCTGCCCTCCCTATTTTGGCCAAGGGAATAGCTCTTAATCTAATTTGCATTTTCATTATATGAAACAAACATCTGCCAAATGTTTAAGTGCTGAGTGGACAAGGCACTGAGGGGCTAGATGGTCTCCTAAAGTCCTTTCCAACATCAACAATTCTTGAGCACACACAATCTCTGTGACATTCTTGGAAAGAAACCAATGTGCATGTGATGCATTATAAGTGCTTGTGTGAGTTTAAATAATTTGTCAGACATCAGAAAGCTCCCTCACCAGAGGCTGGTTGTTCTTCACTAAGCAGACAATCCTCATGGCTTCCTCATTTTCAGGTATGTTGTCTGGAAGTGGTGGAAGGGTTGGTTCAAAATCTTTCTGGGCTACAGTATCATGAGCAGAGAGCAAGGCCTGTGATAAAACCAAACCAAGCAACCAATAAACCCATAAGCAAAGATCATAAAATAGAACAGCTTTAAACAGTAACTGGTCAGAAAACAGAGTAAGTTCCTATGTGAACATAGATCTCTTTCACATGTCATTTTCTTTCAAATTGTGAGAGAACAGTTCCTCTCTGCTTCTTCTGGAAAAACTTACAAAAGATGAAATGTTTCTGTTTGGAGCTCCAGGGTAAAGAATGCAGGTTTTGCAATTACAAGAAAAATTCAGTTTTATATGTCTGCATCAACCACTTGGAATTTAACTGTGTAAAGAATCATCTCTCTAAAACATAGTGCTTAAATAAATTGGAACCCACTGCAGTTATTTCAGATACAGAGTCCACATCTGTATGGCTTCTGGCTCCTGTGCTGATTGTTGTGAACAGCTGTCCATCTGTTTCCGTTCCCACAGGAGACAGCTCTGGGAGCAAACTTCCTTCCTTATGTAGGACTTGCCTTTAAGTGTGGAGCACGCAGTATTCGCCTTAGCTCTTTGATCTCACCGGACTGAGGGGCTTCACGCAGTAGCTCTACCACCTGATAAACGTAAGAGAGAAAGCAGAGAGACTGGGTCTGGAGAACAATTAATTTAGAAAGATAAACTGAATTTGGAAGAAAATGTATGAGGAGAATGCTAAGCCCCCCCAGGCTAAGTGACTCTGAGCATATCCATACAGTTTGCTCTAGAATTGGACAATACAGTAACAGCTGCACAACACTCCTGCTTCCACACAGGCTTAATTTAGTTCAGGCACTGTGTCATGGCTCTAATTGATTTTTTTCCTCCCATACCTTGATCGATTTCATCATTGGTGTCAGTTTCTCTTAGTCATTAACTTTCCCACTAATACAGAAATCTAAGAATTAATCAGCTATTATGATTACAAAAATCCAAAAAGCTTTTCAAAATCCTCATGTCAAACTGCTTGATTGTAGCCATAACACTGAACCACACAGGTACATAGCAATTAAAATACATAGGCGGCGGTTAAAACAATTTATGTGTTCACCACACTGGCCAGGGTTCATGCAGTCTGGTAAGCATGGCTGTGCACGTTTCTCATCCCCTCCTCTCAACACAGTAAGGGTTATTGGTAGATTGACAAAAGTGCAAAGAGGGAATCTTTCAAGTTTATATAGTGTACTCAGACCTGAGACAAAAAACAAATGCCAGAACACTTATTTGCAGCTAAATAGACTAATTTGATATGAGTAAGTAAAGCAATACGCTCTGTATACACCTTCTTACCTCACGACTCAATGCGCGTGCCTGCAGCGTAACAGGAACTGGTCTTTTTCCGAGATATTGTTGGAGGCATTCATAAATCTGTTATATGCCATGATAGACAAGACAATGCAATGATGATATGATCTCTTCACAGGATTATACAGCAAAATACAACATACACAATGGACAACAACGTATTTCTAGGAATTTCCTAGTCCAAAGAGCTTGCATCTTAACCCTCAA
>JAVHNF010016584.1:0-11222 GCA_034783455.1 Micropsitta finschii | reverse complement strand
CTGCCACTTCTGGTTGTGTAGCATCTGCTTCCTGTACCTGTCTTGCAGAGATTGTTGTAATTTTGCGTGTTTATTGATAGAGAGTTAGAAAAAGAAATTGCTTCAGAAATTAATATACTTTTATGGTCTGGCTATGCAATGATAGTGAACACCTGGATTTCCTGAAAGAAGGTGGTGATTTTAAATCTTCTGTGTTTCATGTTGTAAGAGTCTT
This sequence comes from Micropsitta finschii, assembly GCA_034783455.1. Taxonomy (NCBI): domain Eukaryota; kingdom Metazoa; phylum Chordata; class Aves; order Psittaciformes; family Psittacidae; genus Micropsitta; species Micropsitta finschii. The sequence continues at coordinate 11,008 of JAVHNF010016584.1, read as the reverse complement.
CTAAGATAAACAGCATTCGACAAATCCAGTTTTACTGAATGGGATATTCTGATTAAAATATGGCAGCTGAAACATTCTTATGACTTATTGCAAGACAAGAGGTACTGTTCCTGCCTAAATTTACAATTTGTGTAATTGCATTCTGCCTACTTACATTTTTCTCTAAAGTATATTAATACAGCATATTGACGGTTGATAGAAATGGCAAAATGAAATTATCAAATGTTAGAGAATACAGAAATTATTGGTGTGACCTATATCGAACCACCTTGTGGTATGATCTCATTAGTATTCTTTTACCTTTACTGGCTTCCTTTTGTGAGGCTAAGGTGGCTAACGCAGCTATTGCAAAATTTTATTTCTTTTGCCGCTGTATCATACGTATCATGGTACTTACTAGTAACTGATTTTGCAGAATGTTTGCAAGGTGAAGCACAGAGGTGTATTTGAAACAAAGAAAATCTAAAGTTTTCCCTGTTGTGGACATTGCTCAGGGCTGAAGTTTCATCTTCTCTGAGGTGAGCCAGGAGATCACGAATCAGGGAGAATTTGTTTGTGACTCTGGGCTCCATAAGTAAAGTGCCTGGAGCTTTCTCAATGTTTGATGACCACCGATAAAGATAGTCAAAAATGATTTGCTGAAATCTGTATGCTTAAACACAATTAGGGGACTGGACCTCTGCAGATTTTGGGATAGGTTTTATTCCAAAAAATTTGTGGATTTTTTTGAATTTTTTTTTCTCTACATTCACCTGAGAGCTTTAACCTTAAAAAACAAACAAACAAACAAAAAAACCAAAAAAAAACCCCAAAAAACCACACCCCCCACCCCCCGCACCTACTATTTGTAGAAAATAACTTTCGTATAGTTTTCACTTGTACCTAATGGAAAGCTGTTTGGAACTCCAGCAAAACTGAAATGGAGCATGAAGAGATGGGTTAATAAATAGGCTGCAAGTAAATACGGTGTCAGGCAGATGCATCTTCTGTATTAAAACCTACCTCTTGTGTGAACAATCAGAATGAATGTTGTTCATATGAGGGAAAGAGAAGATGAAGGTCTTCTGCATTTTTTTGTACCATGTTACTGAAAATAGCACAATAGGTATTCCAGGTAGCAGGTGGTGTTGTAAACAAGACAAAAAGCAATAGCTGTTGTGTTTAGGATTTCCAGAGTAGTGAACAATAGGAAGGACATAAAAATATCTTGGCTGTTTCAGTTTCATCAAATAATAATTTATTTTTTTGGTCTTATTGCCAAGAGAAGTTTATTGGGTATTCTCAAATCTGTTCCCATTTATAGCAAACAATAATTATTCTTAACAAATATTCCTACAAAATTTCTAATGGTAAAGAAAATGAAGAATATTCTATAGAGGAGCTCAGAGGAAATATATTTAAGTAGAATAGAATTTGAGATTATACATATATCTTTAAATCTAAGATACATTCGTCTATGGTTCACACTGAGCAAAGAAAATTATTTTCTATCTGCTCTCTTCCTTTTCTTCCTCTAAATATTCTTGAATATTTTAGATAACACTGAAGGTGTAAAGGTGGAGTTTTGTTCTTAGCAGCAAGTTATGGAAAAGCTGTCTGTTGGGTGTCTGAGAATCAATATTCATTCAGTGCATTCCTGAAGTAGGATTTTTATTTTCTTTCATATTCTGTAATTTTTATTTCTTTTTTATTTTTTTTTTTTTAATCAGATGTTGGAAAACACTAGTGGAGTGCTTTATTTGGTTAACATTGTCTCCATGCTCCATAAGCAATTTTATTGCTGATCAGGTTCTACAGACTAGAGCATAGTTTTGAAACCTGCCTCCATGTCTTACACACTGACTGAATTTGCATATGAAGCTTTATAAAACTGCCTTTGAAAATCTTGGCTCTTGTAGCTTTAAAACTCAAATGGAAATTGTTTTAGAGCTTTTGAAACATACGTAGTACTTCTATTTTTGGTAGAATATTATTTTTTCATAACATTTGGCAATTCAGGTTACGTTATTGGCTGAACCGTGGAATAAAATTAATGCATTCATATATTTTAAAAAACCTTACAGGATCATTGCACTTCTGGCAATGATTTGGCTGTTTGATACAATTGCCTTTTTTGGAATTAGTGACTGACTGTGCATCACTATTATCTTAAAAGAGATAAAATTTGATGAACTAGAAGGAGATGTGGAGGCACTTGCATTTTTCTGAGAGATACTCACTCCTATTTAGTCCAAGAAAATGAATAATAAAATCACCATGTTGCTTGTCCATCTAGGGGTTAGGTGAAGAGTTAGTAGTAATTTCTATAAATCTCTGATGAGTATGATGCTTATACAGATTCAAAGACCTTTCTGTCTGTGATCATAGAAGCTGCTGATGTGATAGAGAGGGAATGCATCCATTTAGAGATTTCTTTTCCAGGTCTGCTCTCTACAAAATCCAGTGTAGGTTTATTATGCTTGGTTGGTTAGTTTTTTAAAATCCCCCCAAAATATAAAAATATATTTGTGTGGGGCACCTCCTCTAAACTGGTTATGTTCAACATTGCTCAATGCTCTACTTCTTCTCAAGGTGAAGGAAAGACAGTGGGAAGCATGCAGATGAATTAAAAATAAAACTATTTTTCTCATTTAGAGTTTAGTTGATTTCTAAGCAGCAAAATATGCTTACATTTGCTACCTTCCCTCTGCTACGTCAAATTCTCATCATGTCCTTGTTTTGCTTAACAAAGCAGGCCTGGAATAAGTTCTAAAGCAAAACCAAAAGTATCCTTTCTGATCTTCCAGTAATCGAAGCCCAAGGTGCCTTGTTTGTGTTTATTAATTCTTAATGGATTCTTTATCAAATTTGACCTACAGCTTTCTAACATATAGCAACTTCTAATTAATTCACGCTTTCAGCTTTATTTCAGAATGGTGTGAAAGAGAATGTCTCGTCCGTCCTGAACCTTGCCTGGGGTAGTTTCATTTGATACCATGTTGTATTAGAAAAGAAGCATCAGTGTTTGTACCTTATTAATCTTCATACTATTCCTGGTTTTGTAGTCTTATATCTGGATTTCAGGCCAAGCAGACCTTGTCAATTTAGATGGTTTATGCACCAAACTTCTATTGCACTTTGGATCATCTTACATGTCTTTCTCCTATGCCTTTTTCATTTTTCGTATCTCATTTTAAAATGAGAGCTAAAAGAATAGAACTCCACATAGTGTTCATTGTAATGTGCCTCATAAGTTACTAAAATCTGTGATTTATGAAGGTGCTTTGTCCTCCCTTCCTCTATTAGTAATTTCTAGCCTTCTATTTACTTTCTAAACTAACTTATCTGATGTTTTTATAGTATTATTCTAACCCCAAGATCTTGTTTCTGAATTATGTAATTTCTGAGTCCATCTATTTATGAGTATGTTGAACAGTACAGGTCCCAAGAACACTCTCAGCTCTTCAAAAGGAAATTACTAGATGAGCAGCTGTAAAATTTGGGGTATGAGAAAATTAGCAAATGTTTTCGTTTGTACGAACCATGTGAGTTTTTTTGACGTGATTATGTCTGCATGATTCACAGGGCAGTTTTAATTCAAAAACATTATATTCTTATAAAGCATACAACAGAAATATCTGTTGCAGATAGAGCATGCATGTTACTGAGTATTGCAATAAAATAACCTACCAGCGGCATAACTCTAGGGTGATGTTTTGCCAAAATAAGTCTTGCATGTTTCCTTAATAGCAAGGCTCTCCCCCTCCTCTCCAAATTAGAAACAGTGTAGTGGTTGGAAAAAATGGTATTATTGACTGAAAAATGAGAGCAACAATGCACTTGAGACTTTTGGCTTACAACTAGTTTAATGAACAGGAAAATGTAAAGAGGTTAAGCAGTAGAGTGATGAAAGATTTATTAAACTTGCTTTATCTGGAAAGATTAATAGAATAGAATAAGAAGGCCTACTAGATTTTCAATGAATTAGATGCGAAGTGTATAACCTGCAAGCACTAATTCAGTGAAAATACCACCATATTCAAAGAAAGAGGTAAACACATCTAAGGATCCTCTCTGTTCCTCTGAGACGGGGAAGGACACCTGCTGATATGGTCCAACATTGATTTGAAGAAATCTTGGATGTGAGATGAAGACTGTGTTGCTAACAAAGACTGAGAATCTAAGGGTCTGAATTTTTGTGGTGTTAAAAAAGCTGGGTAAAGACTGTATTTACAACTCTTCCACCCATCAGAAAAACCTCCATTGATCACTTGCAAGTGCCAGCAGTTCTCAAAGCTGGAGTTCTTTTTTTTGTTTGTTTGTTTCCAGATTGTTGTTTCTTCTCTGTTTCTTGAATAGTTTGCATCCTCCTTATCTATAGATACTTCTAATTTTAAAACTGAGACTAGGTGCTGCTTTTCCACATTGCATGAGAACTCCAGAATAAGCCCCATTATAAGCTACCTTCTCATAGCTCAATTCCTTGTGTGCTTTCCTTATTACTTGCTTGCCCCTTGCTCCCATTTGATGATTGATTTAAGTTTTTCACTCAGCCTCAAAATGGCTGTGCCTCCTCCACTCAGACCCAGACTTAATCTTCCCCTTATGGTTAGAGTTCGCATGGGCTTTAACACTATATTTTTCTTGTAACCTTTCCGCAAAGGGAGATTTTGTTCCACTGTAAGGTCTTATGCTGTTGCTCTAATTGGTGTGTCTGACTCGATAATATCCCAAGGTTCAGGGTCATTCACTGCTAAGCACATTGCAGAAATGTGCAGTAATGACAAAGACAGTTTCTGTTGCACTTATTACAGCCTTTTGATAGTAGGTCTCCCACACTGGATTCTGAGGTAGCATTTATCTTTCCTTTTCTTACTTCTGTTTATCTACTTATATGGCATTCTTTATTGCTGTATAAGCTCATCTGAAAATTGGAACTCTTTTGGATGGTTTTTATGTAATTATGAAGACCACAGGGTCACTAATAGGATGATATTTTATTAAAATAGTTGGTCAATTTGAGCAAAACTTTCTTGGATAGTATTTGAGAGCTACTTCTGTGATCCATCTGGCCCACCCCGATCATTAAGTTGATTACCGATCATTTATCAGATAGCTGTCTGTTAGAGGTTGGGACGTACTTTGAAGTTTGTACTGTAAAAATGTCTGCTTCCTTTTGTGGGGCTAGGGCAGCAATATAGTGACATGAGCCCACAGTCCTGTGCAAGTCCAGCTGATAAGAATTTTAGGAAGGAGTGAGCTTTTCCTGACACTACACTTTCTAAAATAGCTTTTCTTTCCAGCTACTGATGTAAGATTCCACATATAGGAAGAAGTCTTCAGAAAATAGTTAGTGCTATCCAGGTCTATCAACAGCAGCTGCTGTTTGCCTGAAGCTATGCGTATGTAACACATATGTTTCAGGAAGGAGGTTCATTATGTTCTTTTGTGTCTTTAGGAATCCGGAAAGACCGCAGAGGTGGGCGAATGATGAAACAAAAACGTCAAAAAGAGGAACCGGATTCCAAGAATGGGGAGGCTTCTACAGAGCTGCGAGCTCCCACAGTTTGGACAAGTCCACTGGTGGTTAAACATAACAAGAAGAACAGTCCAGCTCTGTCTCTGACAGCAGAACAGATGGTCCGTGCCTTGCTGGAAGCTGAGCCACCCATAGTTTATTCTGAATATGACCCAAATAGACCATTCAATGAAGCTTCTATGATGACTCTGTTGACCAGCCTTGCAGACAGAGAATTAGTGCATATGATCAACTGGGCAAAGAGAGTTCCAGGTAAGAGAAAAAGATGCCACAGGGGACTGTAAAAGTCTCTACATGACAAACCAATAGAAAAATGACATAACAGTTTTCACCCTACATATTCCATTTTCATGCCAATTGTTCACTTAAGTGAAAAGATATTAAAAAAAAAATCACAATTTTTATGTGATGTTGGTTGATAAAAGAGTATAATGCAACTTTAGTGAATTTGAAGAAAGATTTATTCAAGCAAAGGTTATTTCCCCACACTATAGAATGTTGGACCTTTTTTTGATGGCAAATACTTTTTTTTTAGGTAAAATCCAGCAAAACCAAAGGTAAAACCAGATTACTAAAATCCAAATCTAAGCAACTGGATTTAATTAAATCATATTAACTATTTAGATCCCTTTTTTAAAAAAAAAAAAAAAAAGAAAAAAAAAAGGTTACTCTTATGTCTGAAATGTAAGCCATAAACTCAGCATCGTTACTGAGCACATCAGTATTAGTAGCATTTATTTATTTGCCAGTTTATCTTTTAGACCATAAATTACAGATCTTCCATGAGTTTTGAATCTGAGAAACAGAGCCAGAATAGCAATTTCTGTGTGGTTTTGTTTGTTTGTTTGTTTTTTTTCCCTACTGGAACTAGATGTTTTTTCTGTATCATTCTGGTTCATCATGGTTGCTGAGCTACGACTCTTCTTTTCTGGAAAGGAAGAGAACTATAGAATTGTGGGAAAGTATGTAACATTTCTGGTTGAATGTATTTTGCTCATTCATTCATGTGGTTTAATTAATTTATAGCAATGAAATCAGAGAGTAGCTTTGTCATTAGAGTTCCTCATCTTTTAAAATTTTAGCTTTATAATTCACTGTGATTCTGATCTCTTATGTTTTTACTGTAGCCATTTATTTCACTAAAATTGTGTAGCTGCTTTATGAAGAGATGTTAAAGAACACTAATACAGCTCTCAGTCATATAATGCATTACTTCAACAGCATTACACATAGGTTGTGCCATTTTTCTCTTTTCCTTCATTTAAACTTGGAAAGACTTTTCCTGGTAAATCAATAACCCATAAAGTCTGAGTCTTTTTCAGTCCTCATGGGTTCCCTTTTTACCACTTTTCACATGTCACTTTGTGTGCTCCAGCTATGATCAATGAGAACCTGTGTGTGTTTCATTTTTCATCGTATCTTAAGAGAAATCACATGAGAATTTTCTTGACAAAGTCACAGTAGTTAAGGCCTGTTCAAGTCAAGGGTGGGTTCTCCTGTTAATTTAGGTATGCTTTGGAGCATGCCTCTAGAAAATGCTTTTGAAAAATGAGCATATGTCCATAGTATTAAACCTATTCACTATCAAACCAGATAAATCCAAATTACTTTTCTACTGATCGTAGAGATACAATTAGTCTATATCTGTTAAAATCCATTAATTTACATTTAACATAAATATGCTACATTCTAAATCAATTATGTTGTCCAACTGAAACCATTCTCGTTCTTTGACATTTGATTTTGAAATTTAATGTAATTAATGAAAATGTGTTCAGATACAAGGCAACTCTGTCAGGGAACTACAGTCTGGTTTTTATTAAGAAATCTCTCTCAAACTGCTTGTCACAAGATTATTACATCTGGTGAAGATCAAAAAACCTGCCTGGTTTACTGAATATATCATTTATTTCCTAAACAAGCTTCTGAAATTGAAAAATCAAATATATATGGTTATCATTTATTTGTGTATATCCAATGTATTTTACATTTAAATATTGCCTGCTAGTTGTCAGAATAGCTCCTAAGGAGAAACTAAGCCAAATGACTCTGTATGTACATTAATAACTACTTTGACAGGTGAGGTTTGATGTAAACCTGATGAACTCTGGTTAGAAAGAACCAATCAAAATCCCTTCCAACTCACAGTTTGGTCTATTAGGCAGTGTACAACTAATTATACCAAAGGAAAGTCATAAAGCAGGAGAGACAGAATTCGAATAGTTTGGGGATTCTGAAAGTGCTGTACACCCAGCTAGTTCTCAGTGTTGTGACTTGGAGGATAGTATGCACCACCGAAGGAGAAACTAATTTAGAAAGTTGATTTGAAACAATTCAGGCCCAATTGTTTACCTGCATCTGAAATCACGTTCTCTGAGAGTAGAAAGTTTGGAGCTAGGTGCTTGAATCTTTTTTTGATATCTCATTTGGTCCCTAGAAAAGGTTGAGTGCTCTTAATGGCTGATATTAAATCCTAGAAATACTAGTCAACTCGCAAAAATAGGGCCTTTGCCTTGACTGTTTGCCTAAGTTTCCATCTGGTGGAATGTACTGGCAATGAATGTGCATTAAGAGAAATGTGTCTGGCAATGTAAGTCATATGTTCACTACCACAGCATGTTGCCTTTGAATATGCCATTGTTGTTAAGAATTATGCAATACTGCTTAATTAAAGAGGATTTTCATATACTGGAGGAGCAGAATTACTTCTTTCTGTTAGGTGAATTATTTTGTGAAACAGGATTGTGTGATTCCACTCAGTTATTTTCTCAGATATTTTATGAAGGTTTCAAGCTTTGGAATCAAGGGTAAAAACATATTTTTCTAAAAAGCATATGTGATTTTTAGCAGCAGAAAAAAGCAGCTGCAGGAAACAGCCTCTCCTGTGCCCACCTCTCAAGCCTTGGAAACATTGCATAAGTTCATTTAGCTGAATGCAGGCACTTAGCTGACTGAAAGCAAGGAGAAAAATCAATACAAGTAGCTGGGTTGAAAGCATATTTGTTGAGAAAGAAATTGATACTAACAGACAGAAATACAACAAAAATACAGCTTATAGATGTAAGTGTAAGGACTTTTAGGGACATTTTTTGAGTTTATTTTGCAGTGCAGGCTGTAAAGAAGAGGGAGTATGACAAGGAAACTATTAAAGACATTGTTTTGGTCAGCCTGTCTCTCTGATGACGTAAATAAGTGGTCATGGAAGAAGAAACAGCTAATTAAAAGATGCACTGAGTAGAAGTGAATCTATTCTACACAGAGGAATAATGAAAATTAATTTTTATGGACTGTGTAGTATAATGTAGACATAGATCTGTTATAAATACATGCTGAGGACAATCTTCAAAATGAGGTGAGTATCTTTGGAGACAAGCCCTGATTGTGAAAATAAGGATTGGTCTAAATCTTTATTTCAACTTGTTCAGCACTAGTTCAAAATTGCTTACATTGACTTTGCAGTCTTGGTGATGTTAACAAATTGTTCGGGAAAACAAGAACTTGTGGCAGCTTCTTGTGTATAACCTTCAAAAATGATCTTCAATATATAACACAATTTTTAACTGAGGTTACAACAAAATTCTCCCATGACAATGCAGTTCACAATGCGCCAAGGGCGAAAGAGCTTGTTTTAGTTTTCCTTTGAAATCTTGGTCACTGATACAAGTGGGTTTGCCAGATTACATGAACAAAAATCATGTACAGTGTCCTTGCTCTTTACATGGCATAATGGGGATTTGGCTTAAGTCGTCCCAGATGGCTTCTGTGAGGTACGAGTAATGCTTTCTGATTACCCCAGCCAGCTGGAATAGCAAGTAGCTTCACATAAGGCAAGTGTAAACAGACTGTGATGCGCTACACTTTGAATACTCATTTAAATTGAACCTTTGAGCATTTAATTGGGAGAAATCACTAAAAGTCACATGTAGGCAAGGTGTCAGTGTAGATGAATAAGTATTCTGCTCATTTCTGAATCATGTACCCCTGAAAGATATGTCTATTTTCCTCTTGATTTATGTAACATATTTGGGATATAGTACCACCTTCAGTTATAGAGGGAGGTTTCATAGTTTAATATCTCCTACATTGGAGATATTCAAGGCCCACCTGGACAAGTTCCTGTGTGATGTACTCGAGGTTACCCTGCTCTTGCAGGGGGGTTGGACTAGATGATCTTTTGAGGTCCCTTCCAACCCTTGGGATTCTGTGATTCTGTGAATTTTAGCCAATCTGATGTGTATTTTGTAACTGGTCACTCAGATTTCCAGTCCTTGATTAGATATTCTAGCCTTTCCGCAGGAAAGAAGGAAAAGCTTTGCAGTAAGAGGTTTAATAGACGTATGGAAATATTTCATATTCTTTCCTTGCAGAGTCTCTTTTTAATTGAGATTCCTTCTTATCAAAGAAAAGAGAAAAATAAAAACTGCTTCACGTATTTTTACATTTAAGTAACTGATGTTTTAATGAAACTTCTCTGTGTCATATTTCTGTCAAGAAATTGTGGGCTGGTGCATGTGACAAGGCTGAACAAACTCGTCTAAGGCACAGGCACAATAATTTGTTCATGACTAAAAACTCCTCTACAGATTTGTAGTAAACTAACACCAAGCACACCAATATTTGAAGGAAAATAAACAAATAAAGGAAGTTAAGCAATGCGGTCAGTGCAAGGGCTGTTATGTTTCCAGAGAGACAGAGAAAAAAAAAAGCGTGTTTGAAATAATCAAAGTAAGTATTTCTATTCCATGGTTTTAGTGAACATCACCAAGAGAACAGATTTGTTCTAGTTCCATTTGTTCAACTCACCTTTGGAAGAACAGGTTGCCCAACTTGCTTTTCTAAAAGAAAATATAGATGATTTTTTTAATCTTTATTTATGTGTTGCTACGCTGATATAAGTATTAGCAAAGCCTTTTGGTATTCTTTGTTGGGAGAGGAACATAATGTTACTGAGTTAATCATCATTATTTGTATTATTAACTGTTAGCCTTCTGTATAGAGCTTGTGGCAAACAATGAGAACAAAAAATGTGTCTTAAATTTTCCTTTTACTGAAGTGGAACCAAGTCGGCATATCTTTGGAGGCCTCTTTTGCTTACTTCATGCCGTCAATGTTAAGTGCCTGTGAACTAGTTTCCTCTCCTAACAGATAAGATCCAGTATCTAGTGCAGCACAGCAGCGTTGGATGGTGTCCTATTTAGTATTAGAATTTTCTGATTTTTTTCTTTGAAAAAATATATGACAATCATAAGCAGCATTTTAAGAAAGCAGACATTACCCTATCCATTTTTAGAATAGTGTTTGCTGCAGTTTTTCTGCCTCCTCACTTTTGTTTTCTATTGAAAACATACAAAACAATTTCCCTCATCAATGCCATCCTATTCCATTTGACTAATACTGATTTTTCTCCCCCATGTTTTCAGTGGAGCCAAAATTGGAATGGCTTACTTTGTTTAATAGGCATAAAAATACCAACTTAATTACCAGCTGGTC
>JAVHNF010016583.1:33595-46626 GCA_034783455.1 Micropsitta finschii | reverse complement strand
ATGGCTTTTTATTTTATGTGCCTGATTTGGAGTTGGCTACATCTAAAAAGGAATGAAAAAATGATCTCTTTGCTTGAGATTTGCCAAACAATGCTATAAGCTCCAAGTTATTTTGAGGTGGTGAAAGGTGAAACATTTGACATGTTCTTTTTGGGCAATGCTTTAAAAAAGGAGAGGGCGGGAAAGAGGCGTTGCCACATCAGAGTTAAGGGTGTTTGTGGTTGTCCATGACAGCGGCTCCAGTTTTAAAACACCTGTGTTTACTTTCCAGCTTTTCTCAATCGGCCTGAAAGTGGCCTAAGAATGGCACAGGCAGACCTGTAGTATGGCTGTGTTGCCTTTGCAACACACACAGGAAAAAGAGAAAAAGGAAAAGAAAAAGAAGGAAAAAAAGAGCTAAATCTCTTGTTATGCGGCTAATCATTAACAGCACTTCTGTGCCTAGCTGAAAACATTTTGAACTTTTCTAAATTTCATAGTCCATCAAATAGTGCCTGTATTATTTTTCCTAACCTATTAAGCTAAATTTTTATCTTTGCTATTTCATTTTCTAAGAAAAATAAAATCAACTTGGTGTTGGGTTTGGGGATTTTTTTAATGGTAAATAATAAGAAGAAAAAGTGGTATTTTTGTTGCAAAGTGATATTTCATTCCATTATTTGGAAATAAGTGCACCAGTGCTACAGTTAAAAAGCAAAACAAAGCAAATTAAGAAAAAAAAAAGAAAAATAGGCACAGCCCTCCCTCTGCCACCCTCCCGGAAAAAAAGAAAACAAAGAGAAACTCGTAACTCTTTTCTGTGTAGAGTTTTGCTTCATAAAATCCTAGTATTTGATGTGTCCTTTCTGTAACATGATAACTTGCGTTTTATCATGTAAATATCTTGTCCTGCAGTGGGTTTTAGAGTTAAGTTAGGTGTAAAACAGACATCTCTTGAAAAATGAGTGATGGAGATAGATAAAATGGGGGGGTTGTTGTTTGGGTTTTTCCTTAAAAAAAAAAAAAAAAAAAAAGAAGGCTGAGAGATCACATTTTTTCAGTGCTTGGTTAGAAATTTTAAGGTAATTTGTGGGCCAGTATTTAAAATAGTCATCTGGTGAGGCTTATTTTGTTACTACCGCTGCAAATTTATTTATTATTAGCTTTAGAATTTGTTGACATCCTACAAACTTTTTAGCTTTTTAAGAAAACCTCAGCTGCTTTTTCTAGTATTTTTTAATTGATGTAGCATCTCTTCCACCTTCTGCTCCAGATAATATGGCTGACATTCCTGTTTATAAAAGTATGTCTGCTTCATGATTATGTTTGTTTTTTCTTTATGGATCACTCAGTATGTCAGGTTTTGTTTTCTGGAAGGAGAACAAGCAAAAGAAAATATAGCACCGATACAGGAGCACAGGTGATTTCTCCCTTAGACTGATTTGCTTTTAGAACTGTGAGTTTAATAGGCAGATTTATGGTCAGTGTATGGGAATGAACTACATGAAACCCCTTATCCAAGATGCATAGTCTAACTGGAGCACAATTATTTTAATACTAATGGGCTAACATAATGACTCAACAGAGCAAACTGGGACATGCCAATCCTCTCCATATTGGGCACCTCTTAATAAACTGAGAAACTACCAGAATAATCTGCCTTTGTGATACACAGCAGAGCAGCCCCCTTTTCACAACATTCACAAGGGGTAGGAAAAGTAGCATGGGTGCATGCTGTGATGAAGCTGCCTTCTGCAGAACACAGCGCACTCTCAACCGACTGTAAAGGAAAGGTGCTTAGAAAATATAGGGGGTTTTAACATTCCCCTTTTTCAGTGATTCAGCTAGAAAACCTGAAGGTTATTCATCAAATCATCTTTGAACACAGAGAAGAGCTTGTGGACTAGATCCTCACCTGAGTATCAATGCAGTGGTGTCACTGAAATCCACATAGAAGTACTCTTTCCTATCAGTAACGGACATAAGCCAGTACCTCAGCTGAGAAATGGAGGGCACAAGAGATCTAAAGAGTTCGCAGAATTTATTCCAGGGGCCTGTAAAGGTAATTAAATGATATATCTAAAAGACAGGGAAGTTGTCACATTTATTAAATTACCACGTGTAGATGTGTTTTAAGAGCAAGCTGGATAATGTCAGTATATGAAAGGCGAAGAAAAAGCTTCGTGAATGTAACTTTCTGAAGGCAGTACTGAGCTTGTGGTAAGAAAGAGGTAAACCAGCAGCTAATATTCAAAATATGTCTAAGTGATTTGGATGCCTTCCTCTCAAGAGTTTTAATCATTTTTAGGTATCTAAACCACTGAAAGTTTTTTTGAATCCTGCTAAGTGCCTGCCTTAAGCTGCCTCAGCACCTCCAAAAATCTGTTCACTTTTGACCTCTATTGAAATTACTCCCTGCTTCCTATAAAATCTGATGGTCACATAAGAGCAAAATTAAAGATGGCAGTTTCCTAAGAGTTAAAACTTGAGACCTTAAAAGTGGAATTGCCTCTGTGAAATATGTTTATTCAGTTTGTGCTTGTGACCATCTAGTAAGTCAATCTAGCTGTCCACTTGGGGATTTTTAGCACTAAAATATCTGTGAAATACCAATGAGCCTTTTCAAATTCTTTACAGATATAAGACACAATCAGCCAACTATCGAAGAAAAGGCATAATTATGTGAGTTGTAGACTAGTTGTCCTGTTAGAGACGTGTATACGAATGGGTACAAGTTGTTCATGTGGTTGCTTAGACCATCCATAGTTTGGCTGTTTCTGGTCTAGGCTGTGTAGCAGTGTTAGGGTGGTACTGAATCCAACACATGATACCTAGCATCTCATTTAGGAAGTTTCATACACAGACTCTCAAGAAAAGATCATGAGGCCATTTGTAGTGAGTCTGCAAAGCAGCTTTTGGGGATCCCTCCTAAATTTACCAGATTTTGCACTTTTCCTGTTCTTGTAGTGGAATCACATTAATATTGAAGGAATTTTTCTCTCTTAAGAAAATACAGCCAAAAGAAGACAAATACAGACATTACAGTCTCTTGCTATGATTTAAATATCATGGATTTTCCTCTCTTCAGATTAGTCAAAGACTGTGTGCTGGCAAGACTGCTTGTACTATTGCTTTTAGTCGCTTTACTCCTTTCTGATCCGGGGATCAGGATCAGAAAGGTAGGATACCTTAAAGGTAGGATACATTAAAGGTAGGATACATTTTTGTAAGCCTCAGCACCACCTCTGTGTTTCTAGGGGATATCACGTCCTCAGAAGAGTGTACACGTCAGGCAGTAGTGCACCTAGTTCTGTACAGACCATGTGGTGTTGTCTCACCTGGTCTTATTCAAGGTGCCATCCAGGGAAGCCAAACAGTTTATTTGGCTTGTTTCTAAACTATGTCAATATCTGAGATTGCAAAACAATTCTTATTTGTAAACATCATGCAGTGCAGTGGATTTGGTTTCTCCATTCAGTATTTGATTTGAGAAAGTTTCATTCTTGACCACATGATATCAGTACTGTCATAATGATGGACAAAAACAGTCAGTAGAGTGAGCTGGAGGTATTGTAGTAGAAAGTTAGATATAGGTAGAATCCATTCATTTCAGGAGGACATTGAAAAGAATATGAGGTTGTTATTATGAGGAAAGGTGTTAGAAAGAAAGAAAGAGAGGTTGAAGATCAGTATCGAACTATTATACTAGGGGTACTACTTCATTAGTATTATTGGTACAGATCTTACTTGATTTTCGTACTGTTTTTTAAAGAGATCCTTTTTCCAAAGGAATTACAAACATTTTAATGTCAATATAAACTTTTTGCTTCTTTTTCTTTTTTTTTTGTTTTTTGTTTTTTTTGTTTATATATATCAAAATACTGCATATAGTAGCAGAACTACAAATTTAAAATCTATCAAGAGTGGTACAGCCATGGTGAAGAGCTTCAATCAATTCTCTCTTTTGCTCTTTTTATGCTACATTTAAAGCGATGACATTAAGCCTTGAAGGGGTTTTAACTTATCAAATTAAAGTCTGTGCCTTTCATTAGGTTTTAATAGCATGAACACTAACTGATCTCTGGCAGTTTTGGGGAGAATAATGAAGATTAAAAGAGATGGTGCTTGAATTAAGTTGTTGATGAAAAGATACTGGCACAAAAAACCACCTCTCATAGTTCTAAACTTATTCACCTTTGTGGTCAAAGATTCCTTCAGTGGCACTTATGACTTGGAAAAAAAAGAATTATTTTATTTTATTTTTAATAGTGCCAGTGAGTCTTATTTTCAGATAGAATCATTTCACTTATTTCTCTTTAGAAGAATTATGTTTAATATATCAATATTAAAACTTTTTTACATATATGTTGTTAACACAAGTGCTTCAAAACAGAGATTAAAAAAATCCTAAAAACTAAAAAAAAAAACCACACACACAAAAAAAACCAAACAAACAAAAAAAAAACGCAAAACCACAGAAATTTCACACAGAAAAGAAAATGAAAAAAAAAAAATTATTTTCATATTTTGTTCTGGTCCTTCCACCTTTTGACCTACTACCAAAAAGTACATTGAGCTTTGCATTTTTCTCTTCCATGTTTCCATACAAGTTATTACTTCTCTGTTCTCACATTTTAGACTGTACCTTCAGTATCGCACATCTTTCTTCTATTCCCCATTCTCAAAAATGTCTTCTTTTGTCTTACCTCATTGTTTTCCTAACTTCTCCTTCCTTTTTTTCAGCCTGGATGTTTGTTTCTTTCTCATCTGTCTCAGCCACTCAGTGGGCCAACAAGAGCCTGAATACCCCCCAAGACCTTTGTCCTGTGCTAAGAGCTGTACCTAAGATACTGGTATTTTCGCGTATGTTGGCTTTAGTTGTTCTGTGAAGCAGAAAGATTACTTCAGGTCCCCACTAATCAAATGGAAAATGGATGACATGAGCAAGATGTGAAAAGCTCATTGGTAGCCCCTGGAGAAGTATTGCATTCAAAGTTGACAAATTGCAGGGGATTTAAGGAGTGCATGATAGGGCAAGCAAATGATCTTGCTTTCAGCGAAGTTATTCATCAGAACATTTGCCTTGTCAGGAAGGCAGGTTATTTAGACAATAATTATGAGTATTGTATATGTGCACAATTGTACAGTGTTACCTGCTATACATGCAAAAAGCTAAGTAGCCAGTTAATCAGGAGTTAACTTTAGTTCCAGCATTTCTGAAGTGAGCATCTTCATTTACTCCCCTTTCCCCGAAACAGTATGTTAACATTTTTCATTACAGGATCATGTGTGCTTTATTTCACAGCATTCCTGCTCCACACAGGATCCAGAGAACAGCCAATCAGTATATTTTTTTATCTTCTTTGTTCATTATGTGTGCCAATCCCTTGTTTACTGGATACTGTTCAAACCTTTCTCTGAAAACAGAATTTTGAGTAACCATCATGGGGATTTTTTGTAGTATTCAATGTTATAAGAACAACAGGTTTAATAAACAATGATTTTGTGTATTCTTGCAGGAGTGTTTTCTTATTTTTCATGGGGAAAACAAGGCATGAAGAAAATAGAGTCAAAAGTACCCATAAAATTTTGCTGCCTATTTGAGACATACAAGACTTTTACATTTTAGCATATCTGTCATTCATAAATTCCTAGCATTTAAGGCCAAGACCAGGAGATAGTTTATGTAATTTATTTGCTCTTTGAAATATCGCAGATCATTGACTTCATCAGTTGTCCCTGTATTGAGCCCAAAAATTTGTTTAAATGTGCTTTCTAGAAGGGTATCTAGGTCTGATGTAAGAATTTCAAGAGATGGAGTTCCCTTTCATATTTTCATTTCCCTTTCATATTTTGTTCTAGTGATTCAAGTTACCCTTACTCGACTAGATTAAAAATTGTTTCACATCCTGTATTTTCTGTCCATTTACTGAAGGACAATGAGAATCAGGAGCAAAACAAAACTATTCCATTCCTGGTAGTTGATTTACCTTGTTCAGAATTAGCACGTGTATCTCTGTAGACCTTTTCTGAGTAGGCATATCTTCAGGGGTTTTTATAATCTGAACAGAATAATCTCTTTGACTAAATGCTTTTTTTTTTAGTGCTTCCATTACCAGTATGGCTCTTTTCTGCATCTTCTCTGGGTTTTTAACATCCTTCTGTTTCAGAATGTGGACAGCAATGCATATGCATTTTTATACCGTATACAGTTTCTTAGTATCATATGTAAAGTAATGCCATAATTGCTTTGTGGAGATACTATTTTACTGTGCATACACCAAAAAATTGCATTTTCACAGTTCTTCCACAGCATTATACTGTTACCTTGTACTGAAGTCCCAAGTCAGTGCTTTTCAGAATATGGTTACTCTTTCTGTAAGTGTAGCCTGTGTTTGCTGTTCTTAGGCAGAGTTTTGCATTTGGTCTTGTTAAAATAAACTCAATTTGAATACACCTAGATGCCAAGTGGCCCAGAACATTGTTTCACCATTGTTATTTACTTACTTTGTGTTCATTAACACTACTAGCCATGTCTACCTGGTTTCGAGTGATTGAAGGAACCATTTAGTAAGAATATGCCTAGTACTGATACCTATGCGATTTTGCTAGTATTCTAGTATTACTTAGTACCAATTGTCTCTTGGAACATGGAGTTTTGGTGAGTTGTTTAACTGTTAGCCCATCCTGAATCCACTTAAAGTTTTTGGTTTGTAGTTATATTTTTATCAGATTGTTGTGTCTGACAAGTCAAAACCTAACAAATCTGTACAACATCCACTTCTAATCTCATCAAAGAAGGAAATCGGATTTGTTTGGCAAGACCTATTTACACAAAAACATGTTGACTGGTAGTAATTATATTCTTTCATTAAAATCTGAATTCATCGAATCCAGTCTTTCACTTATTTGGCCTAGTTTTTTAATATTGGCACATCATTAGTGCTTCTGCAGTCTTTGGGAATGTCCTAGTATTTTAAGATTTATTAACAGGGTTCTTCTCTAACAGCCCTGCAACACCTAAAGTGAAAATTGTCTGAATCTGCTAAAGTAAAACTTATCTCTCCTTGATTTCTAATAAACTTATTAATTCTACATAAACTGTAAGTATATCATCCTGGTTTTCCCAAAGGCAGACCAACTTATATACTGAACAATTCTGGGGCTTTTTTGTGTTACAGGTTATGGTATAGCTACTCCAAATTTGGTATGGACCTACACATTCACTGTTCTTCTCATAGTGATAAATCCTTATTATCTGTACTCCTGCCACTGATGCGTTTCTTAACATGATGCCTTTAGCTACTCTTATCAACTGGCATTGCTTCAGAATGTCTACCTTTTAGGATGCGTTTGTACTTGTTTCCTCTGTAGTTTTGTGGCTTTTATCATATGTTTGCTTTATTTTTACTTTCTACCCTGAAAAAAGTGTTCTGCTTTTGCTTGGTTGTGAGGTCAGATATGTTTTTATAGCCAACATTAAAGGACTCCCTAATTTTCTACCAGTGTGCTTCTATCCTTTTTTTTCTCCCAGTTTCAGAAAGAGTTTATATACTTGAGTGTTTCTATGCATGTAAAGATGCTGATTTTTCTTCCCTATGAGGAATTCAGTTGGTTTATTATCACTTATCTCCAAGTACTTGTTAACCTCCAGTATTGTGATTGTCATCTCTTGTGTTATAATGAGATTGTTTACTTCATGCTCATAAATAATATATGGGTTTTGAAAGTGTATAAGAGTAGTTTAAAATTATCCACAAGACTCCTAGCATGTGTCCTAAAATGAAGTTCCCTATAGCATCATTTTCCTTTCCAGAGATTATAGATATGTGCTGAAGAAAAGCCTTTCCTGTGCCCTTGTTAATTTGCTAACCAGCAAGTCTTTCTTAGGTTATGTTAGTTAGCATAATGACCTCTACATATTCAAGAGCTGTGGTCCTGTGTTACTGGTCACTCTAAAAGGAATAAGGGCATGGGTTTGGTTTTTTTAAGGTATCCTGTTCCCTTACTGCCTCTTTTATCCTTCCTGTTAATTGGAGATTTTAATATGCCAGTTGTCCCCCAGGTTTTAGTAGTGTTGGATATATAAAATAAACAAGTGAAGAGATTCTTTTCATTATATTCTGTACTACATTTGTTCAACTTGCTCATTAGGTGCTGAATTTGAGCATGTACCTCATTTGCCTTCCAAATAACCTCCCCTTGTGTTGCTGATTTAATATCCTGGCTGCTCCAGCTAGTTTCCAACTGAGAAGATTAGCCTCCTACTTGTGTGGTGTAGGCCGTCCTGTTCATACAGTCCCTTCTTTCACTGATGTGCTGTTTCATGGATCAAAATCTGCTTCTTTTCAGTCAGTCATGGACAACAGGCAGAAAATGCAGGAAATAAATTTTCTCACTTCTGATAACTGTAGCTACTTAACATTTTCATTTTTCTCTTAGCTGTTTTCCGTGCAGTTGAAGCCTTCAGTAATTTCATCTGAGGTCTGATATGGAGGCATTATATAGCATTTATGTTCTGTCTCCCATTGACTTCAGTTGCAGCTGTGAGTTCATGGTACTTCTGCAGATTAGACATGAGGGATTTATCTTGCACAGTCAGAAAAAGGTAATATACTATGAATCCTTCTGAAAACTTTCATGATAAAGTGCCTTGACCAAAGGACAGATAGATTCCACTACTGCTGAGCAGCATTCAGCTCTGTTAAATATGAAGTGTATCTGCTTTTTTATTGCAGTCCCATTCCAACAACTGCAATGAAAGAAACAGGAATAAACAGGTAACAGGTTCTATCACTGGACAGGAATGATTAATGCCCAGGTGTGGTCCACCCTGAGCAACAGTTAGAAAGAAGTCTGGGAAAAAAAATTATCGTGCAGTTAAAAGTATCATCATGATGCATGTGTACTTGTAACCTTACCTGTGGTGTTTCCTAATATCTCTGTACTTGACTTCCTGATATTCTGAATGTCCTGCCAAGGAAGGGGTTTACTCACCAAGCTTTAGCTGCCACCTGTCAGGGCTCCATTTATCGTCAATACAAGGCAATTGTTCTTCCCTAAAGATAAATGCAGAAGATAGGTGAAAAGTACTTTGGAAGTGCCTAATTTACTTAAACTTTCAATGGCTTAAGGTAGGGGAGAGAAATGGCATCTTTCCTCTGTGTGTATAATTATTCACATAGGTCTGTGTGGAAAGGTGCACTTATAGATGGGTTTAGGTGTGGTTTAGCCGTATACATCTGTATATGTGTATATATACACAGTGTTAACATGTAGCTGTACATAGTACTGTGTTTCTTTTCTACTTACAGTATTTCAAAATAAATCTTAGATTAAGCCTCACGTGTGTTAAAGTTGCATTTTTGAACTGAGCTACTGAATTTGGGCCAAGTCTTAATTTGCTTTATTAGTCACTGATGAGAGTTAGTAGTCCTGTCCCCAAGATCATCTCAGTAAAAGTGTGCTATATGTATGGCAATGATATGGAGGTGACTTATTCTCTTGGTAAAGAGTGGCTCCCTCCTCTTCCAATGAGCTAAGAACTTCTCAAGATGTGGTGTGTTTAACGAGCTTCTGACAAAAGCTTGATAATGCATTGAACAGTGAGAGGTTGTCCAACTTTCGTCCTTCATTGTTTATAATGAAAAAGAGTAAAGATGTGTTCCCTGCAAATCCAGGGGTATGTTTATTTTTTCCCTTAATCAGTTGCTAATGATATCTACTTTTCTAAGATACATGTTTAGGAGATTAGGCTAACCTTGAAGCAGATCCCTTAACATTGTCCTCCCCTTTTTTGTATGCAAAACTACAAAGTGTAAAGCCATTACATACTTTCTTAACAAAATTTTCTTCATAAATTTAAATTCCTAAAATGCGTGTTGGCATAGGAAATTTTTCTAGTCAACATTCCTGATTTAATCTTTGGTCCTTAGTAGTGTAACTTATTTTCTTCCTGTGGAATAATAACTGCAAAGTGTGTATGCTACAATTATGCTGTGGGAAAGACTATTAATGGTTAGTTTAAATTATTGTGGGGTTTTTTACAAACTTTTGGAAAGTTACATTTTTTTATCGTTCATTGTAATATTCTTCAGTGCAGTAATAGTGGAATAGCAACATATTTTATTAACAAAGATACTTTGGATTTCTGAATCGATATTTACTTACTTTGTTTTTATACTGAACTGTGAAGTTTATTACAGATGCTAGCAGTTGGATTCATTGTTTGTAGCAAGAAATATTCCAACCTAAATGCTAAATTACAGTAATGATTATTATATTTGTAGCTACTAGGAAGCAACTATTCCTGACCATAGTTCCCAAAAATATAGTATAAGGTGGGTTAAAAAAAAAAAAATCCTTAAAAATAATATGTCTGTAAAATAAAGATTTTTTTAAGAGAGTAGGATAATCTACTTACTCAGTCAAAGGTTACCCACAGTTGAAGAAACATTGCTGATTACAGATCTCTGAGGTAGCAGTTGATTTAGGAGAGATAGAAAATTTGTTTTATATAAAGCAGAGAAACCGGCAATTCAACTGCACTCTGGCTGATGTAAAAAGTACGGCTTTTATGGAAGGTTATATACCACCTAAATGCTGGATAAAGTTCTCAGTCTTCTTCAGAATACCACAGTGCAGTAAATTAAAAAGAAATCTAAGTTTTATAATATGTTGTATTTTAAATCTGGGTCACACCATGAAGCCTCAGCAGACAGTCTGAGTATTAAATAATACTGCTTTGACTGTAGAAGTATTGTTTTCTTGAAGCCTGAAAACTTAATTAATCTTTGTAGGAAATACGTTCATTAATTCTTTCCAACAGTGACAATTTGTTACTGACTAGGACAGAAAGAAGACCTTTACCCCTATAGAACTTATTATGACGACTCCAGTGAACTGTACATATTCTTATGACATAATTTTGTCAGTTGCAGTTCATGCTTAATTATTTACATTTCATAAATTATTAATGACTCTGCTAGAAGATTTTATTTGATATTTTGAAAAAAACATGGCCTATTGATGGCATCTCCATTCAGCTGCTGTTAATGTATCCCTAAGAGGTGGTATGAATTAGAACTTTCCCCTCAAGAGGGGCGGCATACCTGGATTTCCATCTTTAAGAAATGGTGGGGCTTCAGTGTATCATCACAAACCATGAACTGGCTACCAACTTCACTGAAAAACAATGGGTTTGGGGACTAAACTTGAACATTCTTTAATTTTATGAGTATGCTCTTTTGGAGTATTTGATTTTAGCATATGAGTTATTCATTTTATTAACTCTGACACTTGAATTAAATTTAGAGAATATGTTTTGTAGAAAACAGTTTCATTTTACCAGCTGCCAGAGTTCTGGACAAAGGGCAAAGCAATGTTGGTATAAATAAAACAGTGATAATTTATAGATTTTAATATAAAAATCAAAAGTCAGTCATATTATGAAATACAGAATAAACATGATTTGAGGAAACAAATCTTGATTTCTTAATATTTAACTTTCCTTCTCAAAAGTTTTTCCTGCTGCTTTGACTTCTAGCAGTAGTAGTGGTGGATATTAAGATAGCAGTCAATTTCACCTGAGGCTGTTGATCATTTAGTCATCCGAAACAGCTTCTTCTAAGCAGTGTCTCTAGGATGTAGTTCCTCCCTCCAAGGGGAGGGGTCTTTAGTTAGATTATGTAAATCGAGAAATTCATTCATTATCACTGCATTGCTAATTCCTGCCTTAACCTGCAGAACCAGGAATCACACTGTGGTTTTCCTGCATGCAGCAAACATGAGAAACCACTGTTCCTGTGTTTGCTTTAGTTTCTTGGGGGAATTGAATGAATGTAGATTCAAATCAGTGGGGGATTTGTTTGTCAAATTTTGCAAATCGGGCTGCAGAAAATGGAGTTTTACAAGCCCTATTCGGCAGTCTAAGATATCAAACTTGCTTCAGTTTTCAATATAATGTTCATACCGACTCTTTCAATCTTAATTTCAATTGATTACTTACCAGCAGAAGTTTAGACTGAAATCTTTCCTTTGTCCTCTTTATCCCTTGCTCACCTTTTCATTCTTTCCATGTCAATTATTAACATTGTGACGTTACTTGTTGCTGCAGTAACTTTGTTTCAATGCAGCTGTTGCCAGGTGAGTTTTCTTCAGCGCTTGATTGTTACATGCACAAAGATTTTATTAGATATCAGAAAAGTTTTGTTTCGGGCAGCAGTCCTCAACTTTATATTCTTATGAAACTGGCCTGTGCTTTCTCTAGATGTTTTATATGAAAACAAAATGCAAGCGAAAATGCACTCTGTTGTTTCCAGGTTATGTATGGTAGGTTTTGTTAGGAAGATAGATACCAGGATATTGAAACATATTGGATTAAATTCCCAGGGACAGATTTGCTGTGGCCCTGCTGCAGTAAAGGTTCACAAGGGGCTCAGCAGACAGAATGTGTCCAAT
Organism: Micropsitta finschii; assembly: GCA_034783455.1. Taxonomy (NCBI): domain Eukaryota; kingdom Metazoa; phylum Chordata; class Aves; order Psittaciformes; family Psittacidae; genus Micropsitta; species Micropsitta finschii. The sequence continues at coordinate 34,188 of JAVHNF010016583.1, read as the reverse complement.
TCATGTGTTAATTCAGATTTTCTTAGGTCTGTTTTTTTGGCTGGAAAGTGTTGCTGTAATTAGATGGTGAGTCTGGTGAAGCCGCGTGTTACTAGACTGTGACTGTTGAAAGACACAAGACCAAAGTCCAGGTGCTTTCAGCTCTCTGACAGCATGCCAGTGGCCACACAGTACACACCCTAGGGTGCTTTTCTGCACTTCGAGTAGGGGTTGGTGGTTAATTCCGCAGAGACACACTTCCAGTTGTGACTAATTCACAAGTTTGAAGTGGTCATCCTAACTGCAGGATTTAGGCAGCAGAGGCCCTTGCCACTTATACGCAGTTTAAAAGTTTCCTAAAGTATGCCTTGGCTGAGGTGAAACAACCTTTACTGTCATTTTCTGTTTCGAGGCTTCAAGTTCCTGCTTGATTTGTGGCAGTTTCTGCCATGGAAACCCATGCAGAACATCAGCTCTGAAGAATTTCCTGATTTCTATCCTAAATTTAGTTATTATCTTTCCGCATTCGATACAAACCTTTCTTCAGATCTCTTCCTGAGGCAGAGGAGCTCTGTACTGCTCCTCGCTCAAATTAGTTCCTCGTTGGCACAGTT
>JAVHNF010016573.1:11874-28034 GCA_034783455.1 Micropsitta finschii | reverse complement strand
AGACCCAGCAGAAGCCCTCCAAGACAAGGGAAGCACTCTGCAGTCTGCAGAGATGGTGCTTAAATTCCTGTGTGCAGCATTACGGAAGATCTTACTGCGCAGTTGCCTTCCCTGCAGCTGATGAATACAAGATTTCAGTGTTCCCAGTCCATTAATCTTCACAAGCACATCTGCAGGCTGAAAAACATTCTTAAAAACAACATTAAAGAAACTACAAGCGCAGATAATTTTGAAGATAAAAAAGAACTAAAAAAGCAACAATGAACTTAGTTTGCTTCCTTATGTGAATCCCGGTCCAATGTGAGAGAGGGGCTCTGCCGTTTAAAGTAGTTTAATTGCCTCAGAGGAAAGCTTTGAAAAGCGGTTGTTCCACAAGTATTGTGAATACAGTTCCCACTGCGGAATATCCTGGCCTGCATTGTATCAAGTAATAATATCTTGCAAGTCAGAAGGATATTAGGGAGGTGTTAAAGACAACACAGGAGGAGTTAGTTAATGTTGGGAGGTTGAGAAAGTTAATTATGTTGGAAAGAAACTAATGGTGAAGGTGTGTAGGAATTTAAAGGAGTACATAGCTAAACTGGATAGCTGGAGCCATACTTTTCTAGCACATTTGTTGATACAAATACAATAACAGTGATGTCCAGATGACTGATATTTCCTGAAATAGAGTATTTTCAAGGGTTCCCTTTATCTCTTGAAACTGCAGCTTAATGAGCAACAAAACCTGTGCTTGGTTTTATGACCCTGGATTTCTGTTTATTTTATCAAGTACTTTTCTAGTAAGAAGATACCCAGAAAGCATGCCAGGTAACTCTGTGATCGCCTTCCCATTTATCCCAGAAGTACTTAAAGACCTTATTGTATAAGGCAGCGTCTGCTTCAAGGGAAGGCGAGTCAGCGCAGTAAAACCTCCTTGTAGGCTCTGCTCCCTGCTTCCAGCAGGGAATTGCATTGTGAGGAGACTCTGGGCTTTCAGCTCAGACAGGATCTTACCACGAACCCACCTTCTCCCAGTGCCTTTTGGGTTGAGACGCTGCCAGGCACCTTCTGCCAGCTCCGGCAGCCATGGTGGGACAAGGGGCAGCCGTAACATCTCCGGTGGCTGCTGAGAGGTTCGCCAGCGCGGCTTTGCTCGCAGTTCCTGTATCCCTCCCGGAGCCAAGTGTTCCCAGCCACAACACCAGGCACCAAGAGCAAATGGAGCAGGGAAGGGACAGAAGTTTGGGAATTCGGGTTAGCCCTGATTTAGATCAGATTTTTACCAAAAGTAGCAGGATTCTAAGTTCATTTAAAGAACTAATGTTCTGGATCGGAGTGGTTTTATAGTGAAGGGATGTTGTAAAGAGTTGTTTATAATGGAGTTTATCTTCGACTGAAACTGTTTGCTAGCCTAATATCAGGAATGGTCTGAAAAAGCCTTACAGTGGTGGTAGCTTAAGGAAGGGGACCAGGGTGGGGGAGAAAACCTAATAAAAATAGCTGAGATCATTCAACAGTTATCAAGAAACAGATACTGCAGTTTTATAACAGAGAGCACTAAAAGTATATGCACTCTTAAAAGGCAATTAAAATGTATACTCCAAAACTATAAAACATTTTCTTTTCATCTGGAACATTGAGGGCAGATTACAACACATTAATAACGTTTTGTTTACAGTTCAGTTTCTGATGGCTTCCAAATGCAGTCTGTGTAGATTAACCAGAAGGAGTCCAGTTCTCTTTTAAGAGAGCTTGTAAAGGAAAGCAATGTGGTAAGATTGTTATGAAAAGCTAGTGTATTTAGGAAATAGCACTTAGCAGGGTCTCTCTGAATGGCTGCCAGGTCAGGAAGCTGAAGTGCAAGGCTTGGCCCTCGTTCAGGCCCCCCAGTCCCGGCTCCTTGACCACACAGTACGTCAGGAGCATGTCACGGCGAGCCAGGAGCTCCACCACGCCTCCAGTGCTTGGCACAGGCATTTTCACATAACCCAGGGCTCCGGAGGGGTGGGAGGCAGGCCGGGGCAAAGGGAACGGGCTGCTTATTAAAATAGAAATGGATAAATAAAACCAGCATGGGAATGGAGCGGCCGCTCGGTCCCGTTGCCGCAGTTAGCAGCGCCGGCTCCGCGGGGCGAGGGTGCGGAGAGAGCCCGCTGGTGGCGGAGGGATCGCACCCTCCCCCTGGGAAGCTCGTCCTCTCGCCATCCCACAGGCCTTGCGTGAGCCGTAGCTCTCAGGACAGGAGTCAAGGAGGGTGTATGAGAACGTTGTCCCAGCAAGTTCCGCATTAAACACACAGGGAACTGTGGGTGGCTCAGTGGCATGGCCGGGCTGGGAGCCCTGAGGCTGCAGGTCGCCTTGGCTTTGACAAGCTTCTGGGTGGCAGGATGTGGGAGCAGAGCACGGGCTTCTTTGCGAGGTGGCCGCTGGGCTTCGTGCTTGTGCAGGGCGAGGGGAGCTGTGGACGTGCCTCAGGCTGTGGAATGGGCACTTGGAGAGGCTGCTGGGGCTGGATGGACACCTGAGCTCTGCTCCTGCCATGCGAGTGGCTTTAGTTTATCCACTGAAGGAATTTCTTCTCAACGTGACTGTATGAATCCTCATTCTCATCCCGACGTACTCCCTCCACATGATAATCTTGCTGCTTTTTAAATAGCAGCAATGGGGGAATGCAGCGTATTTAATCAGTGCTGGTAAAGTGTACCTGCTTTCTCTAAGTCTTACCAGGGTAGGAACTCAACCATGCAATCTCCAGTGAAGCCTTAAATCATGTATTGCTGGACAGGCTTTTTCTCCTCTCGCTCTCCATCTCCCTGAACTGAGCTGTCCCAGCTTTCTGAGGGACTCTGGTTGAGCCACAGGCACAGCTTAGTTTTGGTTTTGTCTGGTGGATCAAAGTGAGGACATCCCAGTGAGCCCAGCAGTATTGTTTGCATGCTTACGTGACCCAGGTGCTTTAGCTAAATCAGAATGGCATTTTGGTATATATTTAGTCCAGTTCATAATAACTGCTGGCACTGCTGACCGCTTTTCCACTGCTGTTTTGTATTGTGCTCTGTGGACCTAGCACACAGTGGGATTTTTCGGTATCTCTTTGCAGCCAGCTCTGTAGAAACCCACCAGGCATTAAACAGAATAATATAGCAGAGAATCTTCTGTATCTGAAATGCCACGGCAGTACATTCTGTATTAAATGCAGAGGGAAGATGATTGCTCTTCAGTGACTCCTTCAAGACAGAGTTGTCCTTCAGCTGTGCTTTCTTTGACTGTATAAATAACTGCTGTTCATTTGTACAGGCTGTGATCATGGCCATCGAACCACTCTCGCACCCTCAGAAATGGATCCCCTGGTTAGAAAAATCTGCTTTTCACAGCCACTAAGTTCACTTCAGAAATACTTCTACTGAGAGATGAGGGATAAAATGCATGGTTACGTTTTATACTTGGTACACTGGTAACTCCTGCCTTTCCTGGGCAGAGTGTGGAGGATTAGTAATATGTTGTACATTAGCAACTTGTATGGTTGATGGGAAAATCTAATAAATTGTCATTACTCAGAACTGAGTAATTATACACAAAATGAAATGTGTGCATGTGTGGATGTGAGAGAGGAACTTCAACTTGTTATTGGGTTCAGACAGTGACTCATTAAGCCATCCTAATGCCTCGGATATGCAGCAGGAGACTCTAAATGTTAACACTTACATTCTCATCTCCATAAATGAGGATTTGAACACATAATTCCCTGAGATGAGGCTATACCTCTTGATTTTTATTTCTAAATCTATGCTAAACTGGCAGATGTTAGGGAGTAGCTTTTAGCATTTTTCATTTAGGTTCTGATTAAAAGATAAGTTTTTTTTTTCTTAAAACCAGCAAAACTAATTATTCATGAGCGCAAAAATCATCATCCCTGGCTAACAGACGTCTCAATTTAGGGTCAGCAGCAGATAACATGAGGTCTGTAACAACTGTTGGATCATTCAGAATGCTTCTGAGTCCCCGAATGGTGCTTCTGGTTTTCATTATCCAAAGGAATAGAGGAGAGGAGAGGAGGAAGTTCAGGGAGCCACTCTTGCCTTTGCTCCCACAGTGGCCATCCACACATCGAGAGGGCCCGTGTCGGTGTCTGGTAGGATGTGGGTTTGCTCAGAGCTGCAGGGGTTCCTCTGCTTCTGCCTCGTTGGGCTTCAGCTACCGGGCGATTGTTCCCAGGGACTGAAAAGCTGAGAAGTGAGAAGGAGCAGGAAAAAAGAGGTTTAAACTGTTCCAGGGTGACTGAATTCCTTCAGCTGCCCGTGGACTCGAAGGCCTATTACTGGAATAACAGTTTTCCCGTATTTATTATTCATATCCTGTACAGTTATTGGTTATTTGTCACCACACCTTCATTACTGTCAGGAAAGCCATTCTGCACTGGCAGGATGAAAACGTATTCAGTTTCTCTCCTGTGTTCCCGTTTTGCTTCCTGACGTTGTGCAACACCTGAAATGGTGATCCTTCGGGTAGTTAGTAGCAGTGTGGATTGCTACAGATTGTACCACTGTGTGCTGTCAAAACTCCATGACCTGAAGAAAAAGAGAAGTATCTGATTTCATTAGCTGAGAGATCATAATCCAATTGTTTTATTTTTAATTTCTCTTTCCTGAGCTCTTTAACAGATGCTGCTTTTTGGCCCTTTGACAGAAGCCTTTTAGCCTTCCTTATGAAAAGCACAGATTGCAGCCTTCCGTGTGGGCATTTCTTGACGTGCACAGTTAACCTGAGAAGGCAGAAAAAAGCATTATTACATTGCTACAAGCAGCCAGCTCCTTGCTAATAATTTAAAGGTGTGGGTGCGTGTGTTGCTCTTGTGTAATACCAGTTCTCTGTGATTTTGTAAACAGAACCCTGTGAACTCAGAGTATCCCAACTGCAGTGTGAAGGCAAAACTAAAATTACTCATTTAAGGTCATCTGTTTTTACTGACACACCAAAGGTCTAGGAGAAGGAGTGAGCAAGCATCATATTTCTCAAATACAAAATTTTACAGTGGGAACGTGTTATAAAACATTCTGCCAGTGTTGTTTCCCTTGGGATTTAGAGTGAGAGACATGAAGGCTGACAACTCTCTTCCTGTTGTAGGTCAGAGCTTCAAGGAACTCTGTAATCTTCCCACCAGCTTTACTCTCTCCTGGAACTCACGGTTAAAATTAGATGCTGGCTGAACTTTAGCAGTTCAATTTGAAAGCTTTCAGAGGCAAAGTAAAACAACTGCAGAGGAGCTTTCTCACAGTGCCATTTTGAGAAGCCACTTTGTACAGAGTAACGTGGTTTCGCGAACCGATGGGTCTTTGCATAGATGTTATCATAAATCATGATTAACAGGAGAGGCAATGGGGCATCATGGAAATAATCTCAGTGTGTACTTTGTCTTGCAGCGAGGTATCTTTCTTTAGGATATTACATTACCTTGTGATTTGATTTTTCCCCCCACTTACTCTTTCACCTCTTGCCCCAACGTTTGTCAGTGACAGCAGCACGCAAGCAGTTCACTGCCCCAGCAGAATGCAAAAGATCAAACAAACACAGGGAAAAGAAAGGGTGGCGAGGCCGTACCGTGCGTGATGTGAGTTATGAACTGCCGAACCAGAATCAGCCTGCAGTTCCAGCAACACGGGAGAGCCTCGGCATACAGTACAGAAGGGCGAGGTGTTCTGCTTAGTCTCTGCTGCAGGAGGCTGTACCCTTCCTGCTTATAACTCAGCCTGGCTTGATTACCCCTTTTATTCGGGACTCAAAACAGCTTGTAAATTTTTTTATCATGCCTTCCCAGTGTACTGGAGCCTTTGCTTGCTTTTGCCCACATCTGTTTTCCAAACTCATTACTTTCATGTTATTAGGTTCATTTAAAATGCTGCGTTTCTTTCCATCCCACAAGTGTATTTTCTACCTTTTGAAATAATGCAGCGACTCCATCAAATGATGGCTTGTTTTATAAAAATCACCATTTACCATTCTTCCTGCATATTAATTGTTGCTAGCAGGGGCTTTGTCAGCAGACTGATATCACAAGGACTGTTCAGAGATGCTGTGCTGGGAGCACTACTTATAATTTCAATTACTTGTAATAATAATACAAATACTTACCGTAATTTAGAAGGAAGCCCTCCTGAGAAGAGCTTTTGTCTCACTGCTTGCACAGTACCTAGCACAGCATTGGTCTAATCCTTTTTGAGGCTGACAACTTTTCCTTTTTTCCGGTTAATACAAATACTAACCTGAGCCCATGGCCAATCTAGCAACTGTCCGAGGACACTGCCATTGCTGAAGTGTGTGTGACTATAGCTTTCCAGACAAATCATCATTCCCATCTCACTGGTACCTTATGGTTTTGGCAGGTCTGTGTGTTACTTCTGCCACCTGTAGCTTCTGTTTCCAGTCTCATAACGGGGTGTTTGGGGGCTGGCTGCTTTTTGGTTTCTATAAATAAAATGTCTAAAACATCTGCTTGGTTGGGGCTCTTCAGCTGGCTGTGCTGTGAGAATAGTGAATAGTGATCACAAATCAGTGACAAGAGGTGGGGCTAGCAAAGTTCTCATGTATTTATTCCAGCTTGAAATTTAAGATAAGGAATAGAAAACCACTGTGTGCTGTTTATTATAAATTTCTCCTTTTTTCGCATCACAACTATAGGCACTCCTCAGAGCTGAGAAAATTATTTATATGCAGTTAATCACCCTCAGAAATGCAAATCACACTTGCTGCAAGTTCTATGGAACAGCTGCCCCTTGGCTTCATGATCCAGATGGGAGGGACAAAACAAGGGGGGAATTGTCATCTAACCTGGAGCAAGCCTTGCTGCGTGGCTTTAGGGGAGCCAGGAGGTCTCTGTAGGCCAAATTCCTTTAGCATTAGGGAACAGTTCATTACACCAAAGGTGATTTTCAGTTCTGTCAATCAGTGCATAAATCACTGGAGATTTATGGCTGTTTGTGTGCAAAATGTACATCTCAGAGGCATCCTGAAGGTATTCACAGTAAACTGCTGACTTGATTCTCCATTATCGTGTCCTATATATGGGGGGTGGTTAGACTAGTGCAAAGTGGTCTAAAATTGTGTTTTATCTTATTGTCCTCAAGTGCCTTTTTTTATTATTATTATTATTTTTAATTCAAGGTGAAGGCACAAGATATTTTGGCTTGTAAACATTTGCTATCCATTAGTACACAGTAACCTATATTTGAAGTGAAGGAGAAGCCTTTGGCAACTGTAAGCAATTGCTGGTTATCAATGCCAAAGCTGTAAAACTGAAAATAGGAAGTCACCGCGTAGGCTCTGAGTGTTAGTGTTGCTTCCATTGCTAATTTGATTCACATATTAACCACAATTAACATGCTAGCAAGATCTCAAGCGTATGTTTCTTCCATCACAGAATGGTTTTTTCTCTTACGCGTTACTCCAGATTACTCTTAGCTGGAAAACCTTTTAACAAATGCAGGCAGTGGGAAGGAATTGCTGTTCGCATTATCTTAGGGGCTCTATTTGTTGGAATCTGGTGGAGGTGTTCTTCTGTGCTGTGACCTCGCTGGGTACTGGTGTTTTAGTGCTCCGTGGGCTTCTATAAATCTTCAAGGACATGTTCAGCTGTGGCTGGGGGTGAGTTTCCTTCTACGTGAAGCACTTGCCTTTCTTCTCTCTCTGGCACTCCCAGATGGAGATGGTGTTCTTGGTTGCAACTGGAATAATAATAATAGTTCCCTGTGAGTCACATCCACTGCTTCAATCCTGGTCTTTCCCTATTGCAAATAATCCCTCCTTTCTCCTTTGGTCTGAACTCCTTCATCACCCCCATTTTCTTATGTAGCCCTGTGGGCTATGGGGGAATTAATTGTACCAATAAACACAACTTTATTTTATGGTTTTATAGCATGATTAGCTATCAAATACTCTCTACTAAAATAACATTCGCTAGTCTGTTTCAAGACAAAGTTTTGTTAGGCACAGCGGGCCTTTAATCCCCGGAGGAGTTCAGCTAACTAAGTATAATATTAGTTAACATATTTTACTGATGTTAAGAAAATACTTCTGTGCTACAAAAGCGTTCCTTAGTCATTGTATTCAGTTTGCAGTAATGGCTGTTTTCCTTTGTACTTTGTAAGCTAGGAGAGGAATTCGGTTGATGAATTCTGTTCCCCATATATTTTTTAATGGTGATGGATATCTTTTATTGGAAATTCCAGTTAGTGTTACAGAGAGAGCTTGATTCTGTCATCGTGCTATTAATTAAGTCATTATAGGAAATGGTTGTTTGCATAAGCTTTTTAGAGCTAACTTTTAGGAACAGCACTAGGTCGCTCTTGTGCCATTTTTCCACTGGTTTAATTCCACTGCCTTGGTGGAGCTCTTCTAGATTTATGTCTGATACAATTACCTCACTCCATGCCAAATTCTAAGACCTTTATAAAATAACGAGGAATTTTATGGTTTGTTGGGCAGGCAGAGCAGGCTGCAGTGGGGTTTTTTAAGATGTTGAACTGAGGTGTCAGCTCAGACAGATCCTGATGATTTGGGAAAGAATATTCTGGATACCGGAGAAATAACTCTGTTTGCCAAGTTGGGTTAGACTACAGAATAGTCTTCCAAGTGGTAGCAACCTCACCACATGAGACGTGGAAGGTGAAACAAGTGTGTTTATAGAGAGCAATGCCACGTTTGTCAGAGGGAGAGGGGAGATGGTCTAACGGCTTTTCAATTCCTGAATCCAGTTGGAGTTCACATGTAAAACCACATGAGGAAGGCTGAGCCAAAACCCAAGTAAAGCACTATCAAGAACTAGTCCTATGGGATATTAGCTGGAACTCAGTGGTCTTTCTTACCTCCTAGGAAGAATCTGTTGCCTGTTAGGAGCAGGTAGGTGTCCCTTGGATGGGTTGCCTCTGATCTCACCACACTGGTGAGTGTGGCTGTAAGATTCTTGCATGTTAAGGACTCTGAGAGTGTAACTATCCAAAACCTTTTAAGTGACCAGATTGTTACAGAAAACATGACTCAGTGGCGCCTTTGCTTCTGTCCTCATGGTGTTGACCGCCCTTTATGCTATGTTAGAAACTCATATGTTTTGATCTAGTGTAATCCAAATGTATTTAGTCTGTATTTTATTCCACTTTGTAAACACGTTTTTTCCATAGCTGCAAATGTCTCCACAATTATTTGTTTCAATTTGTAAATTGAACAAAAGGCTTTAATAAACAATGTCCTCAGGCAGCCTCTCCTCTTCTCATGAAGAAACATGAGTTCTAAACCCAGCAGCCTGTAAACTCTTTAGCAATTCAAAGGGGAAGCTTCCACCATTTTGTTCAGCTTAGCCATTTAGAAGTTCAAAGCACTTCTTGCCATGAATAAACTGCGTAGTTGAATTTGTAAATAAAGTTTGGAATTACAAGTTGGTATTCCAGAGCCTGCTGGTGGTGCCCTTGGTCTCATCCAAAACGTGGCACCGGTTGTGACAGTAGGAGCTAGTCAGAGGAGACTGTAAGGCACTTGTTCGCTTGATCCAGTATTCACAATATACACCCTGCAGCTAACCAGGATGTTTGATTTTATACTTTGGATTTCTGCTTATAATTGCTAAGCTGTAATTAGACAAGTGGAAGCTCCATCGGGCAGCTTCTGGCTATGGATACTATAAACACACAAGCTCGGATGTCACGGTGGAGTGGGATGGCTGGGCAGACTGCAGAACTTCACTGGAAATCAAAACTTGTTTGTAGGATCCCCAAAGTCCACAGCTGTTTCGCTGCATTTCAGCAGTACCTGATACAGCCTTCAGCTTCCCTAGATCCTAAGGAATTTGAGCTGAAGAATTCCTGATTCAAAGGAAAGTGAATGTTGTTTCTGTCACTTACATAGAAGTTTATTTTATATTTACTGATGCATGTTGATAATACATACACACACCCATTCATAGAAAGGAATTTAATCTACTAAACATTGGAGTGGTGACAAAAGAAAGCAAATCTGCTGATTCAGTTCATCTCAGGACTACAAAGATGTTGTGAGGTTATGCAGGGAGAAAATCAGAAGGGCCAAAGACCAAGCAGAACTTAAATATGGCTTCTGCCATAAAAGACAATAAGAAATACTGTGTAAATACATAAGCAACAAAAGGAGGGCTAAGGAGAATCTCCATCCTTTAGTGGATGTTGGGAGAAGCATAGTGACAAAGATGAGGAGAAGGCTGAGGTGCTTAATGCCTTCTTTGCCTCAGTCTTTAATAGTAAGACCAATTGTACCCAGCCCCTTGAGCTGCAACAACTGCAAAAACAACTTGCTCTAACTTGCACAGTTGATCCTTGGGCATCTGATATTGTTGGGAGTAGGGCTTTGAGAGTTAGCTCTAGTTAAAAGGTAGAGATTATCATTTAGTCTTTCAGTGATGAAAAGTGGAGGCTGTATCTCAGGGCATCACGTATTATAAAAAGGCAACGTGAATATATTAGCACTTGATTGAGGCGCGCAGTAATAACTTGCTTTCAGCAGTCATAGTGCTTCAGATATTCTGCTTTTATTCCTTGGATTCATAATTTTATCCCCCATTCCACAAAAACAGGACTTCATCCTATAAACTTCCTAGATTTTTTTTCTTTGTGCCTTCAAGAGAATGGTAATTTTTACTTTTTTAATATTAAATTATTAAAAGCTCAACTTTTCCCTATCAACCTGTTGTTTGGTACTGTAGTTTCCATGGAGTTTTGCTCAGGGAGAATGGTTTTAGCTGTGATCTATCATCCTTTTATCTGCTAACACCATGTGCCATTCAGGGCTCTGGTGAGGAGCAGTATGGGCTCACCTCAGGATAGGTTTCATCCTCCCCTGCCTGCTGTCCTCCCTTCCTCTCACCTGAAATTACCACCCAGCACATAGCAGCACAACTGCTCTGTAACTGCCACGTTTCTCTTCTGGCATAGTTTGGTAACAGGACTCCAGGCAAGTGGTTCATCAGTGGAGACGTGTTTAGGAATGTCCACGACAGGTAGGTGCTGTTCATTGAATGCCAACACTGGTACCAGTGGAGGTCCAGAGTGAACCCAGACAGATGGCCGGCGTACCCACTCACATCAGTTTGGGAGAAAGAGAAGGTGATCTGCTGTGGTCAGTGCTCCATGTTGTTTTCCTGTTCTAGGTAACAACAATCACAGCAGTGGTCCTTTAGTGTTGAGCTTTAATTTGTCTTCTAGCACTAACAAACATTTAACTACCAGTCACTATTTTAGACCACAAATGGAGAGAGTCTCTAAGGGGGTTGTTTGAACCTTTCTTTTGATCACTGCTGGCTGGAACAACTTCTCCTTTCAGCATGTTTTTAGCTATTTCCTGATTGGCACCATGATGCTGTTAGTCGCTAGCACTGTTGGTAAATCATGACTCAGGTAAAGAAGCACAGATGTAATGGGAAGGGTTCTCCACTGCCATTAAATTTGATGCATAAAACATCCTTCTGCTTGACAGCAGTAGTTTATTGTGTCCTTTCCAAATCACTCCTGGAGATCTCAGAATTGATTTTCAGAACACAGGGATTGGAGTTTTGCTGACAGATCACCAGCTGGTTTTCAAAGCCCTAACCCTTTATTGAAAAGAAGTTTTTAATCTCTCTCCCTGGTACCTGGTTGCAGACACACTGAGCTTTGGCCTATCCATATCTGCCCATCTAATCCTTGGCTTTTTTGTGAACAGGAAAGCTAGTTTGGTTTTGTTCTCCTGAATTTCATGGTGATTTTTAACTTTTTCTTCTTACCAGCGTTTTCTTGGGGAGGGAATGGGTAATACATAGACTTCAGGTGGCTGGTTCCCTGCTAGGTGGTACTGTCTTTCTCACAAGTCTTTTGCTCTTTTTTGTGCAAAATATGGTGTGTGAGATTTTTATTTTGGTTTTGGTCAGATTCTTCTCCCATTGACTTCATTGTCAGTGCTAATAAAACCCTGGGAAATGTTTTGACGGATAGAGATTGCAGTGACTTGAGGTTTAAGCTTTGATACTATATTGGCTGCTGCATATAATCTTTGGTAAACCAAAGATAAAAAGCGTAGCTTGTTTTAGAAAGTCTTGGGCTTTTCAGAATGACACTTGGCAAATTTTGATACTCACATTGTCAAGTATTTGTCCACATATCAGTTGTTTTGTGCCGATGTTTACACTCATTTTGCCCGAGGGCTTGTTTTACTGACTTGGATAAAGCGTTTATTATGTGGGTTGCAAAATATGTTCCTAATAGTATACTAAACCATGGTGCCACAATGGCTAGGAGTTGTTCGGATCTCCTGTTGTGCAACACAGAGCATGGCAGGTAACCACAAGCCGTGGTGTTGGCTATCTTTTAGGGAGGCTGGATGATTGTGGTAGCACAGTACTTTGCTTTCCGCTTGCTGGTCTCCCTCACCGTTAACTGTTTGCTTGGTTTGGCTGCTGGCTGCTGGCAGGATCATCTCTTAGGAAGATGTTAGTCTCCTCTATGCCCAGAGGCTCCCCTCTTCAAAAGTCAGTGCCAAAATGCAGCAGCTCCACAGGAATACGCATCATGGCAGTGTGAAGATATCTGCTACAAGAATGAGCATAGCAAGCTTATTTTTGAGTACCAGTAGGTGAAGGGGATCTCTGCAGCAAACCAGCAAATTACTGTTTCTCCTTTAACCTCTCATTCTGGGTTGAAGTTGCTCTCCTTTGTAGCCTGTTTACAGCAGTTGTGTGGACACTTACTAAAATACAAGATGTATTCTGGGAGTCTCTTTCCATCTCATGGAAGATGTGGTACTTTTGTTGTTTCAGGCTATCTCCCACATGTCACTTCTCAGATTGCTCTGGGTGGTCAGGAACTTTGTCCACTTCCAGGTAGCTCAACTATAGCCCATTTAGCAAATCTTACCTAATGGACGTTAAAGAACTTATTCTGAACTACAGGTTAGGACACAATCCTTCCAGAGCCAGAGTGCCTCCTGGAGATTCTGCTTGAAATAAGTAACACTGAAAAAGTTTGCTTTCCTTAATACAATAATATGTAGGAAGGTAGGCCTTCTATTGAATTACTTTATATGTGATAAGATGTGATTATAATAAAGGAGATTTATGCTTACTATAAAAAGAAATGTGATTTTATTATAGTTTAAATAAATTATTTGCATTTCAGATTTATTTTCGAATGGTGTCCTTGGGCACCAGCTGTACACTAGGTTCATGTGTGCCAGGAGCTGTACAAAGAAAACAAGATTACTGCTGCTTCAGGAGCCTTGAGGGAGCTTGTGGCTTCCCAGCTTGTATCACTTCACTCTGCAGAATACAAGTGTGTTTCATGTAGAGCCTCATCTCTTCACTGTCAGAAAGTAAAAACGACTTTGAGAATGGAGTTAAAAGCTGATCAAAACCTACTAGGCTGTTTACTGGGAGCCCTAGTTTTAAAATGTATTACTTCTACAGTTACATTAAATGCAAGCATTCATCTGACATTAGGCACAACTGGGATCCCTGGCTGGGTAAATAATGTAGATGTAGTTGACTCGGATGAGGTGCAAATTGGGATCACAGTTTGCTGGGTGGAGTGATTTACATTCTCTAGTTAGAGCAGTTAATTGTGGGTGCCCTGATAAGACTTGTTTACTGCCAGATCAGCTTGTGGTGGGCCTGCTGAGCATCAGGCCCTGGTGACTGAAGGGTCAGTTACCAATTCTGCTTACTGTTTCACACAGTTGCAGAAGAAAATCAAAATGCCATCTGCTTTGTTCTTCAGGATTGTACACCTGAAATTCCTATTTCAGATTCTTCTCCAGAGACAGCCGGGGAGCAGAAGTGTGATAGGATGAAGTCTCTAAAAACATGTTTGGAAGAAAGAGTTTTTAACTGTTCACACCTTTTTTTGAGCCTAATGAAGGGCATTCAGCCTCTTTCACAGATTCTGCTGCTTATCACCATGCCTGCATATAGTGACCCTGCCCCTTACAGAGAATTTGAAGACTTTAAAGAAATGGCTGTGACCCTGATCAGTCGTTTTTGGAGCCGGGAAGTGAAATGAAAGCTCTGTAAAGGTGATCTGTAGAGGAGATTGCACAGACCACAGGGTCCATCCTTCCGAAAGTCCCATTCTTGCCTCTTGGGCTGTCGGGGACAGTGCTGGGAGGCTCCATGGAAAAGTCAGCGCATTCCCCAGCTTCTGTTACCTTTTTGGTGTAATTCCCACGGAGCAGAACGGGAGCAGTTCGTCTCCTTTCCCGACCCTTGACTGTGCTATTTGTTCCAGCCTGCCAAGTTTCCACTCCTTTTGTAGGCACATGCTCATGCATGGAGATGGGAGGGAAAGGGCAGGATCTGCGGGCAGCTCAAGCACCCTTCCTTCCCCAGAAGTTTCCTGCTGCTCTACATGCATGAAGAGAAGGATGAGGGCTGGACTGCCACCAGTTGTGTGCATGCTCAGGTGGTGAGAGGCATGACTTCGCTGATGTGATGTGAGTCCACCTCCTTCCTACTGTCCATAGTGTTTTTTCTCTTCCATCTTCCTCAAGAGTTCGTGTCTGCCTCCATGCTGCCTGCAGGGTGCAGATCAACTTGAAGAAAGACATGTCTTAAAATAAGCTGTAATGGTGTCTAATGACAAAAGATGAAAGATGCTTCTAAATCATTCCTTGCATGAGAATGATTCTTAACTGAAGCTTTTAAACCCCTTTCATACGTGCGCTCTTCTGTAAGGGAATGGTTGGTTGTACAGCATGGCTGGTACCCAGCCGGGTCAGATTGCTGGTTGTTGGACTAGATGATCTTTTGAGGTCCCTTCCAACCCTTGGGATTCTGTGATTCTGTGAAAAGAAGCATCGTGGCACGTGCTTTCTAACCCAGTCATTCTGGGGTCTTCACACACACACTTCTGACAACCCTGCTTGAGTATGCGTTGATACATCTAGAATGCAGCATGTAGCATCATGAAACAGCCTCCAGAAGAACCTGTGTGATCAAGTAGCATCCTACGATTATCTTTTCTGAAGTCTAAGTTCATTTTTGTTTTAAAGCATCACTGTCTGAACTGCATCTGTTCAGCAGATTAAACAAAAAGAATCTAAGGTAAAAATAAAATAAAGGATTGCCCTTTGCAGTGCAGTGATTGCAAATGATTGCTTCCTAGAAGTAGAATAATGAATGTTTTGCAACCCCCCCCTCAATAATAACCTACAGAAACACTCAGTGCTCTGCCCCAGCAGCTAATAAGATTCGTGTGGTGGCCCAGCCTGGCTGTCAGGGGAGTGAGGGGGTAAGGAATGAGCTCTGTCACTCAAAGGAAAATCCAGCAAACTTCAAAATAATGCATCTTGATGGCCAATATTTTGTATAGGTTGCAGTATGCCAGTTAATGAATGTGAAATTAGTATGTCAGTGTTTCCATTCCCCAGCCTTTTAGGGAAGACAATTTAGGCTAATTTTGCATGAATATAAAAAGCTAGAACATCCAACACATGTTTGTACAGGGGTCAGTTTTCAAGGGCAGCTTCAGCAGGCCAGAAAGTTTCCAGTACAAGTAGTGGCAGCTAAAAGATACCGTTTCTACCTTCACGGGTCTGGAAAAGTGCAGGGCAGTTCTGCACGTGTTTCATGGGTCTGTGTGTTCCTCCAAATGGGAACGTCAGAACCTATTGACATGGTGATGAATTTTAGCTTGATTTTCTTGTTCTTATATGGAGTCCTGCTATGCTGGATTGCCAGGATTCTGGGGAAAGAAGGGAGTCTATAAATGGTCCATCTAGTGTGTATGTGGAGAAAGGCTCAATTAAACCCATTGCATCTCAAACAGGCCTAGATCTGGTCTGTGTGTCCATATAATTTCCATTGAAAGCCATCAGGATTGTATTTACGGGTGCAGGAGCAGAGCTGCTGACACTACAGGGTTTCTTGAAGGCTGCAGGGTCGCTATTGCCTTGTGGGTTTCTCTCTTTATTTGTATCCTCAGATTTCCTGAAAGAGCTCATTGCAGACCAAGGTTTCACTTAAAAGGTACAGTAAAAATTCAGAATAAAAGGGCAGTTGCTCTTGTGAAGAACTTAGAGCCTAAATAAAGAGGAGACTCACAAGGTACAGATGTGTACATTGACCCTACACATTGCCTGACTTTATAGGCACCTGGTTATAATCTCCCTTGTGGGGTCACCCGCGTAGGGCAAGGTGA